>ONZK01005578.1:3997-17828 GCA_900322385.1 Pharnaceum exiguum
CAATACGATCTCTTTGTGATTGTTTTGTGGTTTTAAACGGAGTGTTGTTTATTTGCGAGGCCTCAGTTTTCTCAAACTGTAGGGTTTAGTTTTTCTTTTATTTAAGCGATTCTTGTGCATTCACTGGTGAAGAGGAAGATGGAAAAGGCGTTGGTAGAGGATTGGCAGAAACTCAAGATTAACGATGAGGAGGAAGCGTTTGAAGTTCCGGAGGAGGAAGTTAATGAGGGCATGACAAAGCAGGTATCGTTGTGTTTGTGGGGGAAGGTCTACGCTGCTAGATCTTTCAACCCACGTCATTTGGAGAATACATTTAGAAATGTATGGAAGCCACAAGGAGGTCTGACGGTGAGGGAGATGAACGCGGATCTCAATCTGTTTTCTTTTCAATTTTTTCGGAGGTGGACAAGGTACGTGTGCTAGACGAAGGAATATGGACTTTTGATAACCATTTGGTGTTGTTCAAGCAAATGGCAGGGAATGAGAACCCATTAGAAGTGGAGTTTCATTCAGTCAAGATCTGGATCAAGTGTTACAACTTGCCTTTGCTAAATAGAACGAAAAAGATGGCTGAATTTATTACTGCTCGGATGGGTGGTACTTTCTTGGAGTTTGATGAGTCCGATTGCACTAGATTGTCGAAGAATATTGCTTTTAAAGTGGAGTTGCCTCTGGACAGACCATTGAGGAGGGGAATTTCCTTGGTGATTGAGGGGAAGACGGATTTCTATAGGATCAAATATGTCAGGGTTCCTGAATTCTGCTACATTTATGGCCTCCTTGGTCACCTAGATACACAGTGTGCTTGCTATGATCCGGATGTGTCCAAAGAAAGTTATCCGTACGGTGTTTTTATGAGAGCATCACCGATGAAAAGCAAGAGATTTGAGTCAGAGGGATCAATGACGGAGGAGAAGCTTTTTAAACAATTGAGAGCTGGTGAACTAGGTGCGGGATCAAGGAAGAAATTAATGTTCGAGAAGGCGACGACATCGAATATGCAAGTGGATGTGACGGAGTCTTTCGTAGTTCCGAATGAGGTGCTGAAGAGAAAGCTTGATAAGAGAGATGGAGAGAAAGGGCTACATGGGAAGGCAGACAATGGAGATGGGGTCAGGAATAGTCAGGACAAAGCTCGATTAACAAAGGTTTCAAATTCTCAACCAGAGGGAGAGGCTGCATCAAAGCAGCCCTCCCTACACCAATGAATCACCTAGGCATCAACTGCCGTGGCCTTGGCAAAGCTCGAGCAGTTGTAAAACTTAGGCGCCTTGTAGCTAGAGAATGTCCTTGTATTGTTTTTCTTTGTGAGACCAAGTTAGCTAATATTGAATTTAATAGAGTTAAGTCGCATTTTCGAGATTATTTTGGTGTTGCAGTAGACAGTAGAGGGAGGAGTAGAGGGAGGAGTGGAGGGGTGGCACTTTTGTGGAGGAAATCCATTACGGTAGACCTACTACACATGTCACTCCATCATATTGACGTGATTGTGTCAGGTCAGGGCTACCGAGTACCCTGGAGATTTACGGGTTTCTATGGATGGCCGGAGCGGGAGAATCGACACTTATCTTGGAAGCTCCTCCGGGAACTCAAAGAAAGTAATGATAGGCCGTGGCTTATTGTTGGAGATTTCAACGATGTTTGTGGAGATAATGAGAAGAGAGGAGGAAATTTCAGGACATTGTCGCAGATGAGTGACTTTGTGGAGACTCTTGAGGAGATAGGAGTGAAGGATTTGGGCTATGTTGGCTCACCCTACACTTGGTGGAATGGGCAAAAAGGTGAAGATAGTGTAGAATGCAGGCTTGATAGGTGTGTTGCAAATGACAAATGGTGTACAATATTTCCCAACGCTAGGGTGTTTCACTTGCCTAGGGAATTTTCCGATCATTCCCCTATTAAACTATGTGAGGAGGGCCTGACTAGTGGTAAGCATGAAAGACCTTTTCGCTTTGAGCCGTTTTGGGCCACGGAAGACCAGTGTGAGTCAATTGTGAGGGCGGAGTGGTATCGAGAGGAGCAGATTGGAAGGAATTAAGGAAATGGCACAAAACGAAAGTTCAGCAAGATGTAGAAGAAGTTGCAGGGATTGCGAGCTACGCTGGCTCAAGTGGATGAACAAGATAAAACAAGTCAATCAGATGCTCTTAGAAGGAAGCTACTGGCCAATGTCGATGCTGTTGAAAATAGACTCGAGATGGTTTGGCATGCCCGGGCTAATGTCCACTGGATGGCTCATGGAGATAAAAATACGAGCTTTTTCCATCAAAAAGCATCAAATAGGCAGCGGAGAAATTTCATCCATTTGCTGAAGAACGACAACAATGACGAGGTGACTGGTACGGAGGAAATAGCGGCAGTAGCTGTGGACTACTTCACTAATCTCTTCACATCTGCTGGTTCGGCTAAATGAGGCCCTGGATGGAGTTGCACCGTGTGTATCGAATGAAATGACCGTGGCACTGGATAGACCTTACTCTGGTGATGAAGTTTTGCAGGCACTCAAGATGATGCACCCAACCAAGTCACCGGGCCCTGATGGTTTTAACGCTCTTTTCTATCAGAAATATTGGGGAATTGTTGGTGATAGGGTAACGGAGACGGTTCTGAATGTGTTGAATGGCGGTAATATGCCAGATATGCTCAATCATACCAACATCACGTTGATTCCTAAAAAGGAAACTGTGGAGCGAATGACAGATTTCCGACCCATCTCCCTGTGCAATGTTATGTATAAGCTGATATCGAAGGTATTGGTGAACAGATTGAAGGAATTTTTGCCGGCCATTATTTCAAACAATCAAAGCGCTTTCGTGCCTGGTCGTTTGATTTATGATAATGCAATAGTGGCTTTTGAGTTGTTTCATGCTATGAAGGGCGGGAAAGGTGGAAAGAGGGGTACTATGGCACTCAAACTTGACAAGGCAAAGCCTATGATCGTGTTGAATGGTTGTTTCTGGAGAAAGCTATGCAGAAGCTAGGCTTTGGGGCACGCTGGATTAATGTTGTGATGAGATGTGTGGCTAGTGTAACTTTTTCTGTGATGGTGAATGGCTCTCCCTTCGGAATGTTTCAACCAGGACGTGGATTGTGACAAGGTGACCCGCTATCTCCGTATTTGTTCTTATTCGTATCTGAAGAGTTTTCCGCAATGTTACACAAAGCAGCCACAAATAATGCCATTCATGAGTTGCAAGTATGCAATGGAGCACCTAGCGTCACTCATTTGTTGTTTGCGGATGATAGCCTTGTTTTTACAAGAGCTACGCAGGATGAGGTCCAAGTTGTTCTTGATGTTATTGCTCAATATTCACAGGCCTCGGGTCAGTTGGTTAATTTCAATAAATCGGAGGTGCACTTTAATGCGGGGATCAGTGAACAACGCAAGCAAATGATTATCCAGCAGCTAGGGGTCAGAGAATTCAGCAATGCGACGAGGTATTTGGGCTGCCAGCTATTTTAACAGGAGCACGTGGGACGGTTTTTCGTTTTGTGATGGAGAGAGTTTGGAGGAAATTGAAGAGTTGGAAGGAAAAATCTCTCTCAGCAGCAGGGAGAGAAGTGCTAATCAAGTCCGTTGCTCAGGCCATTCCATCATATGTGCTAGGACTCTTTGCATTACCGGATTATCTCCTGGAAGAGATTGAACAAATCATTGCCAAGTTTCGGTGGGGTCAGAAAAATGAAGAAAGGAAGCTGCACTGGGTTAAATGGAATGAACTATGTCGAACAAAGGAGGAGGGTGGGATGGGCTTTAGGCATCTGCAGATTATGAACATGCATGGCTTTGTTGGCAAAGCATGTTTGGCGTTTTATGCATGATGACTCGTCATTAGCCTTCCAAGTTCTCCATGCTCGCTACTTTCCACTATCGAATGTAATGATTGGTGAACGAGGGTCTAATCCTTCTTGGTTTTGGAGCAGCTTTGTGCAAGCACGAGAGGTGATTAAGCTAGGGGCGAAATGGAGAGTCGGTGATGGCACTCAAATAAATGTTTGGGCCGATTCTTGGATCCCGGGATCACATTCAGGAGTACCGGTGTCTTCTAGGGGCAATTTAGACCCGAATATGCTGGTGGCCAATTTAATAGACCACAACACTATGTCCTGGAAGCAACAGCTTGTGCGAGCGTTTTTCATCCCCTATGAAGCTGACCAAATCGTAAGCATGTCACTTAGTTCGCGTCGCCCTACTGACGGTGTATTCTGGCCTTTCACCAAAGATGGCGAGTTTAGTGTCAAGTCTGCCTATCACTTTGTGAGATGGACTCAATTTGATTGTAAACGTGCTAGCTCATCCAACGGACCTGACTCCCTTTGGCGCAAAGTTTGGAAAACAAATACTCCACCTCGTATACGTCATTTCCACTGGAGGGTTGCGAGTGATACTTTAGCTACGAGAGGGAATTTGGCTAGAAGAAAATGTAAAGTCCCACCTGAATGCGACTTTTGCAAGTACCCCTTTGAAAGTCCGTGGCATCTCCTGTTTGAATGCCCTTACGCTAGAGGAGTTTGGGAGGAGAGTGGAATTGATGTCTTATCTAATGTTGGGCTCGCTGAAAATGGGATGGGAGACGCAAAGAAGGCCATCTTCAGCATTCTTTCAGCCAAGGTTAGTGATGAGGCTGATTTTTGCCTGACTGTGATGTGGGATTTGTGGAATTATAAGAATGGTCGAATTTGGAGGAAGGAGTTACGCCCGCCAAACCATGTTGTGGCTCATGCTCGCTCCTTCTTGGCAAACTATTTAGGTGTGTGCATTGATCTGCAGCACTTACCTAGTAGTAGTCGACCGAGCAAAGATCAATTATGGCGTCCCCCTGATGATGAGTACTTGAAGCTGAACTGCGATGCTACTATCATTGCCGAGTGGGGAGTAGGACTTGGCTCTGTTCTCAGGAGCTCGGGTGGAGATGTCTTATTGGCAGGTACCAGGCAATTTGCGGGTGTTGTTCCTGTAGACGTGGCAGAAACGATGGCGATACGCTTTGGGTTGGAGAAGGTTCGAGAAGAGGAAGTTCGCAACCTTAAAGTGAATCAGACTCGTTGAAGGCTATTTCTACAATTAATAGTAAGAAGTCAATAAAAAATGAGTTTGGGCTCATAGTAGATGATATAGTCCATATTAAGTCTTCGTTTATTTCTGTTTCTTTTTCTCATATTAGTAGGGACGCTAACCGGGTGGCTCATCACTTGGCTAGGCTGCAACCCTATGAGTTTGGCGATAGACTCTGGAGGATAGAATGTCCATCTAATGTAGAGGAGTATGTATCTTACGATTTCTATCATATGAATGAATGATGAAACTCCTTTGCTCTCAAAAAAAAAAATTGGTACATGTCGTTACCTCTTTTGACAACTGTCTTGACCATCATTGACAAAGCAAGGCAGGCCTCCTCCTTCCCACTTAAATTACTCCATATCATAAAGGCCTAAAGGGTCATATTTCATTATTTTGGCAGGTTAAAAGCAACAGCAGCCCATATAAGCCCATTTCATTTTCTGTACACATCTCTTTGCAGTCTTTGACTCTTTGCCAGTTGCCACCGGACGTCAACCAAGAACAAAACTTTACTAAATTCATTTTATTCATTCTCAGTTTCTCACTCTCAAATAGTCTCTCAATCCTCACCAATGTCATCAGTTTCATCCGCCCTCGTCCGAATCCAACACACTCATTGTTGTCTCACTAACCACAAACACAAACATTATTATGACATCTCACCACCTTTCTTTCGAGTATTCTCAACACAAGTGGAAGCACCTACACCTGCAAGGAAGCCTGTGTCCTTATACTTAAAGGAAACATTAGGCTTCTCAGAGGAACAATCTCTAGCCACCTCAGCCAAGCTCAAACAGCACAGAAAAACCCCACAGGTAAAAAAGGCAACAGACCTAATCACCTGTCAAAGGGCAGACAATGTTATCAGTTATCTCAGGGATACCTGTCAAATAAGTCTGCCCTACTTAAAAGACATAATCAGTAAAGCCCCAACTATGCTTGGTGCTAATGTTGACAAAACATTAAAGCCCAGAATTAAACTTCTTAAAGATAAGGGCTTTTCTAGCTCTGACTTGGGCTATGTTTTATCTAAAAATGCTTCTTTGTATTTGAACTATGACTTGGGCCCATCAATCCTAGCTTTGAGGGGCATTATGGGTAGTGATGAAGATGTTGTTAGAGTTTTTAAGAGGTTAAAGAGAGGCACTGCGCCCACAATTACTAAGAACTTAATACATAATGTGACCATGTTGGAAGATGAGTATGGCATTTCTAGGGAGAAAATGAGGAAATTCTTGTGTCGTCAGCCAGAAGTTTTCTTGCGAAACACTGACTGGTTTAGGGATGTGTTGGTTAGGATAGGAGACAAGTGGGGTATTAGGAAAGACTCTGCTTTGTTATTCGCAGCTCGTTTGTGCTCTGGGTTTAGTGATGAGTGTATTGACTCTAAATGTCAAGTGTTCAGGAGCTTTGGATGGTCCGAAACAGATATACGGACATTGGTCAGGACAAATCCTATATGCCTCACGAGTTCTGAAGATAGGATAAAGAAGATGTTGGAATTTTACATGAATGAGGTTGGTTATGACCCTGCTTACATGGCATCGCGGCCTTTTATATTCACTATTAGCTTAGAGAATAGGGTGCTGCCTAGGCTGAGAGTGTTGTCGGCTTTGAAGGAGAAAGGGCTGAAATTGGCTGATTTTCCGCTTTATAGTTTCCTCGTCTATGACAATCATAAGTTTGTTGAGAAGTTTATTGTGCCTTTTGAGCATGTTTTACCAAAACTCCGTGAAGTGTTTGCAAACAGTGGAGAGCCTAGTGAGGTGGTGTCATTGTCACACGGCGAGGATATTTCTTCCATAAATGGACGAGGGACAACTTTATGATTTTGATCCTTTTGTAGAAATGTAAGTTCATCTGTTTTACTTGGTTACATTTTTCAGTCATGAACTGATGTCTGATCTTATTATTACGCTTTTATTTGTTGTTTGCTAGTTGTTCTAGTACCATCTTTCAAATAGATGAAGTAGTCGCCATATCATAGGAACTCAAAGATAGAAGGAGTTGAATGATTTTGTTTATTTGAAGGATGTTTTGATTTTTGGACTTTAGAATTTATATTTTTTGTCATGATGGATTTTCTTCTTTTATTCGCTTGCAAAAGATGTGATTGATATGATCAAATCATGTAAATGAACTTGGTCAGGGTCACTACCTAGTTCTAGCAATTTTTCAGGTCCCTTTCTGACAGTCCTCCTCCACCTCTCAGTGGAATACATTTGTATTGCCCATCATATCCTTGTGTTTGTCCGGGGGGTTACTTCGACTCATCTGCCACTTGAACTCTCTGTGTTCATTCAATTTCCTTGCTGGACTCTTGATAGTTGTTTGAAGCTTTGACACTTGATAAGATCTACGTCCTCTCCTGTAGCATATTGTGGTCACTTATGACTTTATCTTGCAATTGATATATCATAAAGAAAGTGAATAGGTGTGAGGTTACTAAGTTGGAAGCTGCTTACGATCGTTTTCCCTTGGTTGATTCTGTGAAGTATCTACCTGATTTTTCATTTGCGTTCTTACACTGGCTACATGGCATTGAAGAAACTTCAATGCGTTTCTGTATATTTCCCAGTTGAGGCCCTTGCAACTATACGTTGGTGTATTTGGCTTTTGTGAGAATGAATTTTTAGATTAGCAGCCTGAGAGGAAGAAGTCAGTAAAACTCCGGTGCTGAGAATTCCAGAGGCAGTAAAACTCCGGTGCTGAGAATTCCGGTTCATTTGAGAGGCATGCCAATTGGATCTTTGATACATTATCTTCCGACCCAAGGTACCGAGAGGGCATTTTCCAGAGGCAGTAAAACTCCGGTGCTGAGAATTCTTAAACTGTACATTTCAATTGTGGTTGCCATAATGTATTGGAATGTGGCACTCAACTACTCAAGTCAAGTTAACCTTGGTTTTGATGGACTCCAATGTGGCTGTTGGTAGTCTTGTGCCTAGCAGTAGAGATTAAGGATTGCCTCGTCTATTGGAGTGAAGATTTCCTCCAGTAATTGCATGGTCAAGTACCACAATTAATGAGTGAGATTTGCTCCTATCAAAACCCCCCTATTGTCCTCTAGCATTCCAACGTATGGGATTTGCTCCATTGCATGTACGCAATAGAGAAGATCATCACCCCGTCTATTGAGGAAACAATTTATTTGCGTATGATTAGCTGTAACTCCTAAATTTGCAGCTTAAACTGGTGGTGTTTAGTCTGGCGACTGAGATTGTGAGATATCAATGGGAATTACAAGCTCTTGTCCCTCCTAACAGTATATTCGTTTCTGGAGGATGACATTTTTTGACCAGCTTAATTTGTAATTGGCATAGTGGTACAGTCGCAAACTCGCAATGCCACTAGCCCCACTACAGGTGCTATGTTCTCTTTTCTTTTTTAGGAAGTTATTGGTGAATTGATACACCATTGTTAGTGTGAGAGGATGTTTGTATTGTCGTCTAAAATTTCTGACTTTTCGGTGTATCAACGAAGTAGTTTGCACAATACGTACACAGATGATTGCCCTAAAAAAAAAAAAAACGTACACAGATGACAGAAGTTAAAGATTTCCGAGCTCGAGTATTGACGGTTGGCAACTTGTCAGTGTATTCATAAAACTTTCCGAGCTCTCACTAAACAAGATGAAGAGTCCTATACAAACAGGCAGCTACCAGAACAAAATTGCTCTTTCATGTTACTTGAACTAGTGATGCACAAGTCATTTATAATTAGAAACATCTTTGCAACTCGACAGAAGAATACCTCTTTAATACATGCACCAGAAGTGAGTTAGATTGAAAATTTTGTTCAGTGTTTTAGATTTGTAGTATGATAGAAATTTCATACCGTGTTTTGCATATTGGCTTTACTATCGGAAGTTCGGAACCATTCAACTCTTTTTTCATTATTAAAAATAGAAATATTTCGGATTATCAACCTTTATCCAACCTAAATTAATTAAACTATTCAAATCCTTTTTTTTACAAAGAAAACAGAGTTGATAGAGATATTATTGCTTCAAAATTGCTAGAATATTCCATATCTGAATAAGGAACATGTGTGACACACAATGACACAAATTTGATGGAAGATTTCAAAAAAATATATTGATGGACAAACTAATGTATAATATTAAAAAATTTATTGTTCAATATATTTAGGGAGACTGGAGTGTATTGTTTTTCTGTAAATTTCAATTAAATTTAAATACACATAACCGAATACACTTAAATTAAACAGAACTAAGTGTAAGGCCCAATTGAGTTCACATATGTGGGGACGATCTAATTAGCAGGATGTCATGTGTTCGATTCCCACCATGTGCAAATTCTCTCAGGTCAGCGGCAGCCACGCACCGCGAGCGGGGATTAACCTTGGGCCCAAAGGACTTAAGGAGACCTCGTGGGAAAAAAAAAGAAACTAAACTGAGAAACAAATGAACAAAAGTTACAAAACACAGCCTTACAAATAAAAATGAAAGACAACTCTTGATACAAGTTGAAGTAGGGATTGTTGTATAATAATTGGCTAAAGCAGGAATTGTTGTATGAAGATTTGTGCTAACCTTGATGCCCCTAGGTGGGCAAAAAAATAAAAAAGGGGGCAAACACTCTAAGCCACTTATATTTATTTTAAATTTTTGTGGATACCTAATCCTGAACCTATGGCCCGAAACACCGACCCAACTCCACCATCCCCCTCTTATCTGTGACCACGGATTCTCTTATCCGTCGTGACGGATAACAATATCTGTCATTACAAATATAAGAAACTGTTGTCACAGATATTTTTGTTAACCAACTAAAAAAACTGTGATGACGGATCTTGAAGTTCGTCATCACAGATAACGGGCAAAAGTGTTTGCCCTCTTTTTTTTTTTTTCGTTTTGCCCACCTAGGGGTATCAAGGTTAGTCCAAGTACTCATTGTTGTATTTTTTTTTTATGGAAAAGTACTCATTGTTGTATAATAATTGGCTAAAGTAGGGATTGATATGTAAATCTATTTTTTCTTTTTTCTTTTTTTTGTTTCGTAAATTACTCTTTTGCAGTTTGCACCCAAACAATTAAAAAGGCCATACCACTGTCCGGACTGGTGGTTCATTTGGTTGACGCGAAGGAAGTCATGCACACGATGCACAAACCACCGCCAGACAGGAAAATAGTGGCGCTTAAGGTGGATTTAGCCAAGTCATATGATAGAATTCGGTGGTCGTTCATACGAGAGACACTTATGGAGCTAGGTATACCACAGAATTTGATAGAGGTGATAATGTGTTGTATAACCTCCGCATCTATGAAGGTACTGTGGAATGGATCCTTGACAGAGAGATTTTTCCCTACACGGGGAGTAAGACAAGGGGATCCGCTCTCACCATACATATTCGTACTATGCATGGAGCGTCTCTCCCATATCATCAATGAGGCTGTCAGTGTAGGTGCCTGGAAACCGATACAAGCAAGCTTAGATGGACCGCAATTATCGCACTTATTTTTCGCCGATGACTTAGTCTTATTTGCCGAAGCTTCACTAGAGCAAATAAAGATTATCAAAGAATGTCTAGACAGTTTCTGCGCTGCGTCGGGCGAGCAAGTCACTTTTGCAAAGTCTAGTATTTGTTTCTCCACAAATATTAGCCAAGCTGAAGTCGATGCCATCACATCCAACTCGGGTATGCAACTTGCTGATGGGCTGGGCACGTACCTAGGCGTTCCAGCAAAGATTGAGAAGCTAAGTGTTAATGACTATAGATACCTAGTTAACAAAGTCAATGCTAGGTTATCAAGCTGGAAATGCAAGTATCTATCTTTGGCGGGGAGAATTACGCTTGCGAAATCCACCCTTTCAAGTATTCCATACTACACGATGCAATCAAGCCCCCTGCCAATGACGATATGTGATGAGCTAGATAAGAAGACAAGGGCATTTGTCTGGGGGAGCACTGAAGATCAAAGACGCATCCACCTTGTCAATTGGCAAACAATTCTTAAGCCTATGCAAGCTGGAGGGTTAGGCCTTAGATCGATGAGGCAAGCTAACCTGGCATTCATGGAGAAACTGGGCTGGCGTACTCTGAATGAAAGAGACAGCCTATGGTCTCAAGTTGTCAGACACAAATATGCCAGTGGACGAGCAGACATCGACGCCTTCCAGGCCAACAAGACTGATTCACCACTATGGAAAGGGATTGTTGGCGCGAGGAAAGTGCTGCGTCAAGGGATTCGCACAGTTATTGGAGATGGCCAAAAAACTTTCTTTTGGCTCCATCACTGGGCAACAAATAACCCTCTTGAGCAATCAGCCATCATGCCTATACCAGAAGCAGACTTGTATAAAACCGTTGCGGAATATTGGGACGGATCGCAATGGTTATGGAGTGAATTTTCGCACCTACTACCAGAGGAAATTTTGCTGTCCATTGCATTGCATGAGGTCATTTCCACACAGAATGCTCCGGACCGTATAGCGTGGGATGGAACTAACTCCGGAGAATTCTCTATCAAAAGTGCCATGGATATCATTCGAAAAGATGAGGATACCATGGAAACTGATCCAGCCAAATGGGATCCCATATGGCAAGTTGAAGCGCCTCAACGTGTTAGATCATTTCTTTGGCTAGCTATGCATAGTAGCTTCCTCTCAAATGATACTAAAGTACGTAAGCATCTTTCGTCAAACCCGTACTGTAAAATATGTGGCGAGATTGAATCAAGCATACATTTACTTTGGGATTGTCATGTAGCAAGAAGCGTGTGGGATCGGATACTGCCTATTCGACTGCAAGCGACATTCTACTCCCTGGATTTACAGAATTGGTTGCGAACTAACCTCCAATTTAGTAATACTTGGGCTCCCAAATTTGCAACCGGTGTCTGGTGGATATGGAAGTGGAGAAACTCAACAGTGTATGGCGATCCTGCAAGTGTTCCACATCTCAAACATGCATTCGTGTGTCAACGATCCAAAGAATATATGACTGCCACACAAACCAGAGATACAAGATTGAGTGGTATCCAAAGAAGCAAGGTGATAGATGTCAGTTGGCAACCGCCCTGTACTGACTGGATTAAGCTGAACATAGATGGTACATCAAAAGGCAATCCTGGTCGAGCCGGTGGAGGAGGAGTCTTCAGGTCTCACACAAGCGCATTTGTTCGTGCCTTCACTGTCAAGCTTGGCAGATGCAATGCACTCCATGCGGAGTTACTGAGTGCATTAAAGGGCCTGCGCATTGCTCATAGACTTAACTACAAAAAACTAGAGCTTGAAATGGACTCACAGAAGGCTATTCAGCTTCTAAATGGGGACCCTTGCCAAGCTAGCCCATTCTACTACATAATACAGCAGTGCCACCAGCTAATCCATGCCCCTGGGTGGTCGGTGCAATGCAAACATATATACCGGGAGGCAAACATGGCTGCGGATGCAATGGCGAATCTAAGCCTTGAGACTGATAACCAAGTCTGTCTATTTGATAACCCCCCGTCCCAGATTATGCAAATTCTTGTAGACGATGCTATGGGTCTAAAGAGACCAAGATGTGTTAGTGAGTAATCCTTTTTAATAAAATAGGGACATAGTCCCCCCTTCAAACCAAAAAAAAAAAAAAACTTTTCTGCGCCCAAAAGAAATTAAAACGGCCATCATAAACAACTCAGTCACAAGTCACAACTGCAGTGACACTCCCCTCCCCCCTGCCTTTCCCAGCCAAATTTCCCTTTTGTTCAAACAATGAAGCTGGGCTACCTTTTTCGTAATTTCTCTTCCTCTTGTCTCACCAAGCAACAGCAAGGTTATTCATATTCCTATCAAATGTTATATTCAACTATTCTGGAGACAACACCAGCAAGCTCAAGCTCTACAAGGAAGCCTGTGGCAGTATACTTGATGGAAAGGCTGGGATTCTCTGAGGAAGGCTCACTTGCTATTTCCAACAAGCTCCTACGTCGAAGGGATTACCCACATGTCAAGCACGTGAATGACTTAATTTCCTTTGAAAAATCAGATAACGTCATTACTTATCTCCAGGAATATTGCGGCCTTGATCTCTCCCAGGTTAACAAACTCATTACTAAGTGCCCTAGAGTTCTGATGTCTGATGTCGACAAAACCTTAAGACCCAAAATTAAGCTTCTTCAAGATATGGGCTTTTCCACCTCTGACTTAGCTCTTGGTATATCTAGAAACCCTTTCTTATATTTGTGTACCGACTTGAGCCCTGCTATCCAAGCTGTAAGGGGCATTGTGGGTAGTGATGAGGATGTTGTTAAAGTTTTCAAGGGGTTGAAGCGAGACACAGTTACTAAGAATCTGATACCTAATGTGACTATGTTGGAAAATGAGTACCGCTTTACTAGAGACAAAATCCGGAAATTCCTTACTCAGGATCCGAATGTTATCATAGGGAAGACTGAGTGGCTGCGAGAAGTATTGGTTAGGGTCGAACAGAAGTGGGGTATCACCCGAGGTTCTGCTCGGTTCTTAAGGGCAGTTGAAGTGGTCAGTGGTTTAAGTGATGAGAAGATTGACACAAAATGTCAAGTGTTCCGGAGATTTGGATGGACACAATCTGATATGCTGTCGTTGATCAGAAGCAATCCTAATTGTCTTGCGTTTTCTGAAGCTAGGATGAAGAAGTTGTTGGAATTTTACATGAATGAGATGATGAGAAATAAGCCCCAAAATCACTAGAATTAACTAGGACAACTAGCAACTTAATATTCTCAAGAAAGAACCAAACTTTATCAACCAATATCAACACCACAATACTCAATGAAGA
>ONZK01005585.1:842-13865 GCA_900322385.1 Pharnaceum exiguum
AAATAAAAAAAAGCATACTCACAGCCTTTCAAATAAACCGAAGGCAGCAACGAAAATTCTCTTTTTGATATATTTTTTAATTGTGATTTTTTTAACGTTTATTTTTTTTTTAGGTAAACTGCTTATGCAACTTTTTTTTTGTTGTCAATCATTCATTGGTGTTTTTTATTTCTCATGTGGCATAGCTCAGATCTCTCCGTCCTATGTGGCATAGCTTAGAGCTCCTGAAAAATGTATCTAGTGCATTCTCTCCTATGTGGCATACTTTAGAACTCATAAAACATGCCACCTATATATATATGTATAAGATTATGTTGAGAACTTAAGCTTAATTAAAGTTAAAAGAACTTAAGATTAATGTTTTACACATTATAACTCTATACTTAATTTAATTGAAGCTAAAAACTCATCAGTTAAAAGAACTTAAGCTTAATTAGATTAAACACAACTGGAATGAAATAAAAATATTACTAAACACTTGACTAAAGTGTACCAAAATTAACTAGGGAAAACTAAACTAAGTGGGTAGAACATGTTGAAATGAAATGAATGGATTAAAATTAACCAAACTAGATGAAACTAAGAAACTAAGTTCTTGGAAACAACCTCTCTATTTTCTTAAATAGGGTAAGGTTGCGTATATCCTGAACTCGAGCACCCCCATTGAATGGGGATTACACTCGGTTGTTGTTGTTGGTGTAGATGAAACTAAGTTGAACTCAAAATATATACATATAAGGAGCAAAAGATTAACTAAACTAAAAATTGACTAATTGTTTAAGGTTGACCCGTAATACTATGACACTTTATTGTTATGCATTAATACTTTATAGTTTAAGGTTTATATGAATCATCATTAAATATAGTTTAAGTGTTTGGGTCATTAGGATCAAATAATTGCTAACCATATAATAGTCGTCGAAATAGGGCATGTTCTTTAGAGCTGAACTTTACTGCAGTGAAGTGAAATGAACTGAAATACTGAACCTTTTGCTTAATTTTTTTGACACTCAGGTTGAGTTTTGTTCGTATGTAGTGTTACAGTTGAGCGTATTTCGGTTTCATTTATATTTGTGATTAAAAATGTATTTAGTGTTTTTCAATTCAATTCTGTTCTTTTTAGTTTCAGTTGATCAGGTCGAACTGGTCGTTACAGATGAACAAAACACACACTCAATCAATTATAAAAACCCTATCAATATTGAACATTCATAATATTATATGGTGAAACATTTCCAATGATATACTAATAACAACGAATGAGTATCGGGATCAAAAATTAAATATGTATTAATTGAATAAATTGGTGAATTGATGTGTACATGTAATAGAGTTTCACGCTTAACAAACACATACATTGTCAAATTCCGTGCATCGCATGGGAGCTGCACTAGTTTTATGATATATACATTTCAATGGCTAGGATGTGTAGATGGCAAAATTAATGGTGCAGATCTTACTAAGTTATGGTGGCTCCCATGGCTCCAATTTGTGGGAGTCACCATACTTTCTTCCATACAAGTATACAACTAAGGGGAGTGCTTTTCCCAAAAGAAGAAACGATAAGTGTAGTTCCCTCTTTATCGATCGGACATCAGCTGTGTCTTTACGCGGACAATCCAAATTACAGTCGCTGAAGTCAATCGATTTTGTAGAAATATTTCAATAAACAGTCGACACCACTCTTTAAACAAACCTAAGACAATACAATTGCAATATAAAACAGCTTACAATTGCATATTCTTAACAAAATCGAGTGATCGTTTGAACACTAGCATAGCAAAATAAAATAAACAACGAAAAAATAGAATCTATGGAAGAAGAAAAAAAATAGCAAAATAGCAAAATAGCAAAAATAGCTCCTTAAATAAACTATGAGGCATTCAATAATGTCCATGCAATCTCACTTACTATCTACATTGGCTACGCTTGTACTCATGCTGCCCCATATGATGGCATTGCCAGAATTGGGCTGCCTATCTTCACTCTTCAGGGATATTATGCGGTACTTAACTCTATTGGCATCTACACAAAGCTGAAACGGTGTTGAAGATTTCTGGACTCTGGCTGAATACAAGCTCTTTGTGAGCTATATATCCATGGTTTAAAAATGACTAATAATCTATCTTAAAATTTGTTTTCTTCATATTTTTTACATACTAATAAGTATACTGCATTGATGAGGGCGCGGTAGGGATGAGTGTTTAGTGTGATCTTCTCACCCTCTTTGTACTTGCATTTGAATTTGCATTGTCATCCAAATCAAAAGTTATTTTCCGTTGAGTTAAATCTTAAATATTTTGTTAAACCTTAAATATTTTGTTCACATCAAAAAGAATATCTAAAATATTAGTTAGACTTTGCCTAGCTATAAATACAGGTAATTTGAAGGATTGAATGTCTTATGTGTATAAGGCCAACCTTATTGGTATAACTCATTACGAGTTTCTATTGCTTATCCGACTAAGAGTATTGGTAAAATTCTTTGATATACCGGGAGTATACATACACCGGGTGGATTTATAACTTATGATAAAGATACTGACTAATAACATTAAAAATGTGACTAATGGTTTCTTTTGTTATGCTTTGCAATAAACACGGTGTACATACCTAAGAATTAGAGTTATTTAGTTTATTTAACAAGTTAACAAAATTGTATATTTGCTTGAAAATAGGTGGGAAAAAATAACAAAGCAATCAAAAAATCCAAGTTTAAAGTAAGGTATTAATCTAACAACTTTGGTAAATTTGTAACAAGATTAATGGTAAAACTTATGGTGTGTTTCGGGCGGTTAAAAGTATCTAAACTGAAATGAATTTGAAAAAAAAAACTAAAGACAGATAAAATTATAATAGAACTGATCAATTGAAAAATTGAACTGAACTAAAATAAATTGAACTGTATTACTGCACACGAACAAAACACAACACAACCTTACTTTAGAACGCTCTTTAAATTCCTTCAAAACTCACCAATAAGGTTGATCTAACAAAATAAACTGCTCCTTATAATTTTTGTGCAGGTTTTTGAATATTCATATAATTTAAAAAAAATATAGGATGAAAATTAGCTGTATCCACACATTAATTTAAATAATAAACAGAATATTTTAGTATAACTCCAACAATAAAATTTCCTTATCAAAATAAAGAGCAACAACAACAACAACAACAACAACAACAACAACAACAATCACCAAGTGTAATCCTCATTTAATTTGGTTGTTTGGGGGTTAGAATGTATGCAACCTTATTCTGTTTAAGAAACACGGAGATTGTTTCTGAGATTGACCCTAAATGCATTGGTGAATTGAAGTATTGACTTCTCGCAACTTCACTACAAATAAGAAGTATTGGAAGGTTTTCTTCGTCATTTTGCTATAATACATAATCACCTAAATTTGAAAGACGTAAATGATTTTTTCAACTTCTCCGATACGGAACCGAAAATAAAGAGTTAGAATATATTTATTAACAACGTTTATCAATTTATTTGCTTTTACAACAATTAAAATAGTGTCCCATAGATGACCCAAAAAAAGTTGTCATATGCATTGACCTGGTTTTCAACATGGGTTTTTAACAGATCCAAAAATTGTTTTATCGCTTTTGTGCCTTATAAAATTTTAGAACCGTACACTATTGAATACATGGTCAAATTTCAATGAACAAAAACTTATGTATTAAGCACGGGTTAGGAGCCAATGTTCTAGTGAAGTAGATTTGCAGGGATGTAAAATTTATATTTTTCGGTACATTTTTTTAATAAAGATTTGCAGGGATGTAAAATTAAGCCCTTTCTAACCGGTATCCCCTTCCCTATGAATGATTGTAAAAACATTTTCCGGATATTTCTTGCTTAGTCAACAAGAAAATTCATATCAAAAAAGAAAATACAAATCTCTAAAGATGTAAACTACTACTCCCTCCGTTTCTAAAAGTTCTTCCATTTTGGAGGAGTGCACACATTTTAAGAAAGGTGGAAAAGACTAATTTACCGTCAACAAGTGGGTGAGTGAGAATAATGGGTAAGATAGTTGTGGTAATTTGGCTTAATTATAAGGGGTAAATGAGTCATTTAGCCAAAAAAATTAGAAAAGTGGAAGAATTTTCTGAGACAAATAAAAATAGAAAAGTGGAAGAACTTTTAGAAACGGAACGAGTAGTTAAGTACGGATTAAAGTTGCTCTAAGAGAGAGTAGGTAAACTAGTATGCAAATTGCACAACTAAGTCAATGTTTTGTTCATGTGGCTGACAGCTTAATTATCTAGCATGGTAAAAACTGAACTTTAGTATGAGCTTAAATGACCTACAATGAATGGCCATAATATTTTAACTAGTGAAGTTCCATTGCGATACACGTAATTTGACAACCTATCTATTTGTTAAGGGTAAACTCTATTACATTTAATTATTAATTCACCCATTTATTCTTCAGTACGTATAATGCATTATTAGGGCATATTCTCTACAACTTAGTTCAATTCAGTCAGTTACTTTCAGATAGAGTTCGATTCGGTTTTTCGTTGTTCTTCTCGTAACTTGTGAAATTAATAAGTTTTGATCCTGATATCCATGCATAGTTATTAGTATACAATTGAAAATGTCTCACCCTATAGTTTCATAAACGTACAATGTTTATTTAGTTTTTGAAGTGATTCAATGTCAAAACAATTAAGCAAAAAAAAATAGTTTTTTCTGTTTAGTTTAGCTCAGTTACATAATTACATTCAGTTCAGTAAGGTTTCGCTCAGTTTAGTTCAATTTAGTTACATTAAGTTCAGTTTAGTTTACCAGATGCTTTCTGCAAAACATTTTAACAAAAATCATTAGTCACATTTTTGATGTCATTAGCCATTTAATTTATTATTAATTATAAATCCACCCGATATACGTGTACATCAGGTGTACCAAAGACCTGCTAATAAAAAAGCAGACCCTATTTAATCCTACGATTTATGTAAGATGTCCATTGGTAAACATACATCTTGTCCAAAAACGCTTATGACGGCTTCTCTCATTGATATTAAAGCTGTGATGCCATTTTATGCTAGTTTATGCTTCGGCAAAAAGTGGATTTCAATGCCAATAAAATAATGTGAGGCATGGCTTAGTGTTTCAAGCATCAAAGCATTAATTTTTTTCTACGATATATGTTACAAAGATTTTAGTAAAATTCTTTCAGCTCAAAACAAAAAAAAAAATTTAGTACAATTATGTCTTATATACGGCATAAATTTTATTTGCTTTCTAATTATACATAAGCTGTGAATCTCAAAAATATCTTATTCCAAATTTAATGAAAATAGTTTCTATTTAAAATAAAATAAAATATTGTTCAGATTTCTTTTTTTTCTTCTTCCCTTTTTATTTTTGGCCTTTTTGAAAGACTTTTTTTTCTAAAAATAGAAAGAAAAATTAATTTATAAAAATTTTAATAGTTAAACTGGAGTTTGCAGCCAACAGCGATCTTCCACCTAAGCATTAGCCGGAATATAAAAGGCAGGGCTCATCCAGTTTTCTCTATCCGTAGCCTCTCTTAGTATATAATATAGATAGATTACACACTTCCTTAACTAAACTACACTCAGAAAAACATATTTTATTTGAAAAAAATCTAAAATTTAGGAGAAAACTATTTTTTAATATTTAAATTGAATAAAACAAAGGATTTGTTCATTGCTTGGCTTGTCAAGCTAGTGATTCAGTTATTAAAAAAAAACTAGTGATTCAGAAGATAAATTATAGTTTAACATTCTAGAAACGAAGATTAATTATAGTATTTATTTTTTATTTGATGGGTAAGATTAATAGAATGTTCTTTGTTAATAACAGCTGTTAGGACAACCTGCAGTCTATTTTCAAGGATCATTTTGTTAGTATTTACGCGTCGCCAGCCAAAGCGGTAGGATTTTGTGATCTCATAATCTCATATTGTATGATGAAGCAATTATAGTCAAGCAATTAATTGTTGTACTTTTTTGTTCAAACGAATTTTGGGAGGACAAAGTTCTAACTTCCAAGATTTATTTTATGAGATTTTTTTATTTAGTCTTTAATTTTCAGCATCTTTTCAGCTCAAGAAGAATGAGAAGCCATTAAAATATGTTATGTACACCAATTTCTTGCAACTATACCTCTTCACAAAACTATTTCTCACTTTCCTCCCGGCCTCTCACAGCCCTTTCCCACCCGCAATGCGACTAATTGCCCCCCTTGCTGTCCCTCCATTCTATCTGATCGCAAATGCCAGCATTAATATCCGATTCTGTCCAGAACAAGATCTAATAAAATATATGTTGATATTTTTGATGACATTGCTTTCAATCTGCGAGATTGGTGAGAGAATGGACTACAATGTTGTGACTAATTAAAACTGAAAGTCTCCCCTTAACTCCCATGTGCACTATGATCTTCTGATAAATTACTACCATACACATTAGTTTGGTTCCATATTTGAAATCTCCCCTTAATATCAGTGTTTGGATGCTTCACCATGATATTTCGGTAGTTTGTTTCTACGCACAGTACTTCACAATAAGCCAATATGAGTGAAGAACGAAGGCGGTGGTTGATGAGGATGATGTACTAGAGTAGTGGTTTTTCATGCCAAGAATGACTCACATATGCGATAGGGCCTGTTGGGATACGTATAACTGTATAAGGACAAAAACCAAAACAAAGATTGAGAAACCAATTTTTTTGGTTGGTCAAAATTGGTTTGAAAATATGTGAAAAAACCAAACTGGCAGCAATTTTTGCCGAACAGGTTTTTGTTTTGAAAATGCATTTGGAAACCAAAAGCATGAAACTCAAGCATGATACGGATACGAAACAGACCCTTAGTTTTCAAGTTTTTAAAATTCCCAATAGTTAACATATGTCCCGTAATCGGGTCTAGAACCCCCCTTCATACCAAAAAAAAATTGTTCCGTAATACTTTTCTATCAAGTAATTTACTTATTCCTTTTCTTTTTAATGGAATGAGTAACACTAGATAAATTATGGATTTACGGTGTATACAACATTTCTTTAGTTTGCAAATTAGGATCAAAAGTATTTTGATCATTGTTGTCCCCTAAACTCGTATATACACTAGACCCTAAGAATAACAATGGAAATATATATACTTACATTTTCGACAATCAACATGTAAACAAGTGTTCTTCAATTCCCTTTCAGTTTGAGGCAGGGTGTTCTTTTTAAAAAAAGTCACATCGATGACTCCACATGCATAGGTGGTGAACCGGTGAACATGTCAAGTTGATCAATGACCCGTTTATCCAATAAAATATTTGTTAATGTATATTTTAAAAATTCTATTCATTAAAATATAATAACATAATAATATTTTTTTTAAAAATGGTAAAATATTATTGAACTAATATTTTTATCGAAAAAAATGAAATGTTCAAACCTTTGGGTCAAACCCGATCCGACCGGAACTCGAAAACACATTAATATTTTAGTGATAGTTTTATATTGGATCATTATGATTGGAATAATGTCCCAAAATCAAATAAGATGTGATGACTTATTATTAGAATGATACACACTATGAATATCTTGGGACATTAATAGTTTGAAAAAAACTATCAAATGATATCCAAATTAAAAAGGATAATACTTTTTCCATATACGTTAGTATGTTTTAAATTTTGGTGATTCAATATTCGTGAAATTAAAACATTTACAATGGGGAAATTAGTTAGAGATACATTTCAATAATGACACTAAAAATTTCTTAAATAATTTGTATAATTGCACATTAAAGGTCGACACATGAAGTATTTTGTTGAAATTTTAACAATGTATATACACACAAAATTTGTGTTTAAAGCCAGAGTAGATTGGTAAATGTCCCTTTTCCCTATTTGAAAGTGATATATGCTATTAGTTGCATAAGACTATTACTAGAAGTGTGTTAAAATGAGGAACGTGCAACTTATTATCGGATTAAATCTAATTAAATTTGTTCTCGATATAAAAGATTTTCTTCAAATTAAATTGTGATCGTTAAAAAATGTTTAATTCCTTTTTACATAGAGGGTGTTCCGTATTTAACTTTAGAGATATGTCACATTTACGTCCTACCTTATTCTATGAAATTATGCATATTCGATCCTAATTCACGTTCTCTCATGTTTGACTAATTTTGCGGTGTGCAAGGAAGGGCTATGCCCCCTTGTGTTTGACTTCGTTTGTTATGGCATGTTGACATGTTCTATACAACTTTTAAAAAATTAAGTTCAGTTCAATTCAATTTGATTTAATGATGTTTAGGTCGTTTCTTTCCATCGTAAGAAGTTGGGACACCAATATCCATGACAATTCTTTTTAGATCTTAAATCTCACTAAGTAGTTTCATAAAAACTCAATATTATTTGAACGTTAATTAGTAATTATGTGTCAAAACAATTCTACATTTATATAAAAGAGTAACGGTAGTGAGAGAGAAAATAATAGCTCCTTCCCTCTTTAATAGGAAAAAAATAATATGTGTAATTCATCTATTGGTTGTTCTTGCTTATGTGATGATGACATGTAAAAAAAACCATGTAGGCACTTTTATTCATTAAAAGAAAAAAATCTGAGTTGGTGGAGAACGAAAGAAATGTCGATACAGTTTTTTTTTTCAATGGGGATGGAGATTCTGTTGGATTTACTAACAACTACAGGCATACAATTTTTGTAAAGTACGTATATTATGGGATGCCACCCTAAATGTCGATACAGTTTTGCACAAATCAAGGGAAGTAATCTTATTTGTTAACTAAAAAATAGAAAATATGATTAGCTAAAAGATAAAGAATTTCGTTTTATCCTAATTTTCGGAGGTAGTATAGAATATCAGTTAAAATTCAAATTTGAAATTTGCAGATCATTGAAACTATATTGTACCATTAATATTCATGTTAGAAAAAAAAATTGAATTCAAAACTAACCCCCCTTAATTAGTGGTATTAGGGTTCCTTTATCTCCTATAAATATATATTGGACACTTCTGATGTGAGTGTTCCTAATTGTTACATTGTTTTCTTTTCAGATTATTGATATGGGAGGACAGAACAAAGAAACAACTATCAAAAGGTTAGTGATACTACGATGATATAAATTGAAATACATTTTGGTCAGTAGACGGCATATCAACTACTCTTTTTCTTTGTAAAATATATCGCAATGTGCATTTGGCTATACTCGGTATGCTGCTTTTTGTGCCTGGAAAGTCAGGCAGATTCCATCTCCTCTGTGTACCACAAGGGTAATTAGGCTTGCCCTTTTGCCGAATATGGCTTTCTTAGTTAGCATATGAGTTGCGAATTTTTTAAACATGACTAACTAATCTGAAAAAGCATAGGTACTGAAAGTTAGATGGTAACAAATATTTGAACTGCTACAAAGACAAAAACAACGTAACCTTAATTGCAAAACCCAAATCAGAATTTGAACTAGACGTAACAAGTACAACCACAACTCACAAGGCATAACCAAAACACACGCACATTTCGTTTTTTCTCTGCCTTCTTTTTCTTTACTAGATTTTCCTAGCATTTTTCTTTGACTCATCTTACTTAGTTTCGGCAAGGGTCGCAAGGAAAGAAGAGGAGAAAGCCAATGTGGGCTCAATGCAATTCTCTATTTTCCAGTAAGTAATTTTTTCATTCCATTTCATTGATTATTTGTAATCAGCTTAAAAAAATTATATGCCTATTTGTTATGGGTTGAATTTGGATTGTAGTTATTGGACTATCTTCTACTATTTTTGAATTATTTGTGGTAATTTACAGCATTAGAAGTATTGAGAGTATTGAGCTTTGGGGTAATTTTGATTCCATGCAAAATGGAAAACTTTTTGTAGATTGTTCTAGAATTTAACCAGAAATTTATACATAAACGGAGTTTGGTTAAATTTTTATTTCTTTTGATGATGTATTGTCTAACATTGATCTTGGCTTTTGTTTTATATTCAGATGAGCTATGGCTTCGTTATTTTTGTTCCATGGCAGTTATTTTTTGTTCTCCTGGAGTTTTGAGGCTTGAGTGAGCTTCTTTTGCTGCTTTGTTTTAGTAGTTTACTAGATTTTAAACCCGTGCGATGCACGGGGCTCATTAACATTAACAAATTAATTTTTTATTTATTATCTCTTTGATTATCATTTTTTTATAGTTAAACATCTCTCCACCAAGCTAAGTAGCTCGCGAATATTATAAATGAACTCATGTTATCCTTCACTGAGCTTTCCCCCTTTTGTCCTGTATAATATTTGCAGATTGTTCATGATGTATGGAAAAGCCATGTGAGTGGTACTGCAATGTACCGATTGGTGATGAAATTAAAGAAGCTAAAGCCTGTATTGAAACATCTGCATAAAGATAGGTTTTCTGATCTATCAAAGAGAGTGGAGTTTGCTTTTATTGAATGGAACATTTGTCAGCAGCAATGCCTTGCTCAGATTGATCAACAGAAAATAGATCAAGAGAGGCTCCTTAAAGCAAGATACTTAGAACTCAGACAAGCAGAGCTTAGTGTCAATTACCAAAAAGCAAAGCTGTTCCATGTCAATCAAGTTGATGAAAACTCTGCCTACTTACACGCTATGGTACGAGATAAGCAGAAGAAGAGTTTTATTGGCACCATAATCAATCACCAAGGCAAAAGCAGGACTGATGTAGAGGCTGCATTCTTGGACTTCTACAAGGGCCTCATGGGTACTACTTCAACTACTACTGACTTTGATGTTAAGATGATTGCAGGTGATGTAGTTAGAGAGCCACAAAAGCTTATTCAACCAGTCTCACTTGATGAAATAAAAACTGCTCTCTTTTCATTCAAAGACAGTAAAAGTCCGGGTCCAGATGGTTATAACGCAGCCTTCTACAAGAAATCTTGGAGCATTATTCGAAATGATTTTAATGCTGCTGTCTTGGAATTTTTCAAAAATGGAAAATTATTAAATGAAGTGAAATCTACTGCCCTTGTACTAATCCCCAAAGTTACCAATGCCTCGTCTGTTGGTGATTATAGACCCATAGCCTGTTGTAATATAATTTACAAGACAATTACAAAGATAATTGCAAACAGGCTTCAGTCGGTCATGTCTGATATTGTTGGAATCGAGCAGGCTGCGTTTGTGAAAGGTCGATCCATTTTTGATAACACTATGCTCGCGCAGGAGTTGATTAGAAGATATGGGCAGAAGCATATTTCTCCTCGTGCAATGCTCAAAATCGATATAAGAAAGGCCTTCGACAATGTGAGTTGGTCCTTTTTTAAAGCTTGCCTCCTTGTGTATGGTCTTCCTCCTATGTTTGTGCACTGGATTATGGAAAGTATCTCTTCCCCGCATTATTCTCTGGTGCTTAATGGGAGCTTACATGGTTATTTCGAAGGGAAGAAAGGGGTAAAGCAGGGTGATCCTCTATCTCCCTATCTTTTTGTTTTGTGCATGGAAGCTTTATCTCGATTGTTGCGAAGATTAAATCACTCCAAAGTGTTTAATAAGCATCCTAAGTGTGCTAAACTAAACATTAATCATCTTATCTTTGCTGACGATCTTCTGCTATTCACTAGAGGGGACTGTCCATCAGTTAAAAGTGCTATTGAAGTACTTAACTTGTTTGAGGCAATTTCTGGATTGGCCATTAATCCCAATAAATCCGATATATACTTTGGAGGAGTCACCCAAAATCTGCAGCAAGAAATTCTCCGAATCTCTGGCTTCTCTCTAGGTGAGTTACCTTTCAAATACTTGGGACTACCTTTGAATTCAAAAAAGCTCCAATCAGTATTGTTTCAGCCATTGCTCGATAAGATAAGGGTTTTAACTCATCATTGGGCTAATTCCCTTTTATCTTATGGTAGTAGAACACAACTGATTAATTCTTCTATATTTGGTATCTTGAATTTTTGGAGTTGTGGACTGTTGCTACCTATAGGAGTTGTGGAAGAGATCAGAAAACTAGAGAGGAATTTCTTTTGGGGGAATGTTGACGGGAATAGAAAAATGACTTTCTTGAGCTGGCAGAAAATTTGTAGGGAAAAGAGAAATGGAGGGATGGGTATCAAGGAGATTCTGAGCTGGAACCAGACGCAGATGCTAAAACTCTTGATACGCATCAATAGCAATCATTCCTCGGTGTGGTCGCTATGGATACAAAGATATTATCTTCGACATAGAGACATCTGGTCAATTGACCTTGAGACCAACGCCTCTTGGATCTGGAAAAGTATCATTCATACCCGTGATTTCTTCATTGAAAAAGTGGGATCTGTTGAAGCAGCAAAGTCACTTCTCGCTTCTTGGATTCACGATGGACATCTCCAGGCTCGTAAAGCTTATGTTGTTCTATGTGGGGGCACCTCTGAATGCTACTGGAAACAATCTGTATGGGACTCAGTGGTATTGTATAGACAGAGTATTACCATGGTGCTTGCTGTCAATAATTGTTTGAGTACACTTGATAATATTCAGAAGAGGGGTATTTATTTGGCTAACAGATGTGCTCTCTGTGAAAGAGATAATGAAAGTGTTGCTCACTTGTTCTTTGGCTGCTGTTACTCAAGGTCAGTCTGGGGGTTGATACGGCACTGGGCAAAGTTTCGCTGCAGAATACTTTCTCTGATCTCCGAACTGAGATGGATGCATAGAGGCAACAAAGGTAAGCACTGGAGTAAAAAGCTGCGTCGGTTATGCTTATCGTCGACTGTTCACTGCTTGTGGTTAGAAAGAAATAATCGTATCTTTGGTACTCATTGGAAGAAGCCTGAGGAACTCTGTAATGAGATCAAAGTGTTGATCAGAAGCAGAATGGTGTACCAATTCCAGAAATCGGCCTATCTACATATCATCAACAATAGCTTGAACTAGTCGTTTGAATAATTTGTTTTCTATGATATTTCAGCTAGTGGATTGTAATCGGCATTTGCAACTTTGGAATTAGAGTTTATTACAAACTCTAATCTGGAGAATGGTTTGTTTGGTAATAAAATTTTAACCATTTTCCAAAAAAAAAAAAAA
>ONZK01005586.1:7168-17755 GCA_900322385.1 Pharnaceum exiguum
AGAGATGAGAATTGTGCTAATGTGCAATTATTCTGAGGTAAACAATGAAAATAGTACTTAAACCTTGAATTTGTGGATAAAAATGAGAGTTCAATATTGAATTGCTTTATCCCATGTGCTCAATGTTTCTTTGGGTTAAATTTTCAAAAAAAAATGAGCGCCAAAACCAAAATTTGGCATAAATTGAACACCTTGCCTCACGCACCACTCCTATTTATCTCAGAAATATATAAAAAAATTGAGGGTAATAAGTTCATTTTGCCTCACTTAGAGCTGCATAAAATCATGTGCCAAACTATAAATGGGAACATCATTTTAAAACGGAGGGAGAATCTCTGAAAAGAAACCTTGAGTGCACTCCTCCTTTTCCTAATTAGTGCACTATCAAACAACTTAGTGCACTCCTTTTCCTAATTAGAGCAATTAACTAGTGTAGAATGTTAAAATGAAGATACAAGCTCACACAATATAATTTTATCCTTATTTTTTTTGTTACTCTAAGAAGCTTTTCTTTGGAGAAGAAATTATCATAGTATCATACTCCTTTAACATTGCACGTTTCATCAAGTTGGGCTAAAATTGAATTATCCAGCTTGTGCAAAATAACACAACATACATACAAGCCAACACAAATAAACCTCAATTTTCTTGGGCCTTAAAAACCTCATCTTTCTTGGCCCATTTTCTGCTCCTGCATTTTGGTGGCCATCTCCATTCATAATAGTCTGGTAATATAAAAAGCTAAATTCTCTTATCCAAAACCCAAAAGCTCAGCTCAGGGGTTTTAGCTTCAGCTTTAGCTTTAGCTAGGAAGTTGGAACATCATCATCATCAGCTAACTGCTTAACTCAGGTTACTGTTTCCCTCTTCACAACTCCAACTATTTATCTGTTGTTTTATACTTCTACAGTTAATTACATTTACTGTACATGCTTAGAATTTCATAACCCAGAATTGTTTTTCCATAAAGATTATACCTTTCTGATGATATATTGCTTTATCATAGAAAATGAATGCTGCCCATTTTTTTTTCTGGGTTTGTATGATTTTGTGGCATTGTTATTGGCTTATTGCTATATGGTCATTTTGGGTTTCATTGTTTGTTGCATGTTTTGTAATATTGTCTGTTGTTTTTAGCCTTTGTGAGCTTCAAAGCTATCATTTTTAAAGCTATCATTTTTAAGGGTTTTAGCTATATGGTCATGATGGTATCTTAATTATGATTTTACTATTTCAATGCTGAATATGTTTAATTTAAGGGGCTTTTCAAGTTCACCTTTTTTCCCGTTGTTAGTTGTCTACAGTATAAGGTTTTTTTTTTTTTGCTACCTGGTTTTGGATTCAATGAAAAGTATCAAATATATGCCTTGATTGTAAAGAGTTTTGACTTTTGGTTCATATTGATCACTGTGTTTGAAAAAGTTTGGCTAAAGATGTGCCTGAGTGCATGCAGGATGTCTGTACAATGTACTTCAATGCTCGGACGGTTGTTCTCACCTATTACACCGGACGAATGCAAGGCCAGTCATAGAAGAGGAAGGGAACATATGACAGTTGTTCCTGTTTTCAGAAAAGAGGAGGGAAGGCTTTGTATTGTGTTGTCCAATTTCGTGGCGCGTCTCTCACCTGTATGTTCCAAACATAAATTTCTCATGGTTCTTGATACTATGTTGTGGGTATGGATCCCTTATTTAATATGTTTTCATGTGAAAAAGTTAGGTTGCAATGTTACAAGATGGAGATCGAGATGCAGTAGAAATGGTGATAGAGTGAATGATGGTGATGATGGTATGATTGATGAAGAAGAGAGGCTTAGATTTAGGAAACAGATCAGGGAAACTGTTGATGAGTATCGTGATGTACAACGGGAACCACAGGTGCTGGATCCTGAAGAGATGAAGAGGTTGGAGAAGCTTTTTGCTGATTGCCCTCTTATTGTAGACGAGGAGGATCCCGATTGGCCAGAGGACGGTGATAATGGATGGGGCTTTGGGTTGGATCAGTTCTTTAATAAGATAAGTATAAAGGATGTGAAGAAAGAGGATGATGATGATGATGATGACAGCGACAAGGAGATTGAGTGGGAGGATGATGATTATATTCGTGCCATAAAAGACATATCTTCTGCAATATGGGATGAGACAGTTTTCAAGGACATTAGTCCTCTGGTTGTCTTGGTGCACAACCGCTATAGAAGGTTAGTTCGCAAGCTTTCCTCTCACATTCTCCCTTTCCATGTGCTATATCTGTCAAATCGAGATGTGATCCAATTGAAAGAATGATTCATTAGCTTCCTTTTCATGTTGATGACTATCGTTCATGTTTGTTCGGAAGCTCTTTTGAACAATTATTTAGGTATAACCGTATAACTGACCACTATCAGATCAATATCTACTCTTGTTTAGCACAAATGAGTTTGTATTTTGTTTCCTCATATCCACTTTGACTGCGAAGCTCTTACACTATTGATTACATCTTTCTAGGATAAGAACAATAAAATCAATTAGCTTATCATACCTTGGCAATACAGCAGAAATTCTGAAGGGATTATCCTCCTTTTATTTCTTCTTTTCATATTCCAATATGAAGCTCAGAGTAATTGCTTAGAATCTTTTACTACAGGTTATGTCATGCTACCCTTGGTAGCTCCATTAATTTTTATCTAGTTTTTATGTTTCTACTGATTTGTCATACATACATCAAGCTCGAGCCTCTGGGCTGAGTCTGCTCACACGGTGTGTAAATATTTAATGGATTTAAAGGTTTTACCTTGTACCTATGTCGTGTACTAATCAGGTCCTTCATTTTATCTCAAGTACCCGTCTTAGCTCTTAAATGCACGATTCCCTGACACAGTACTGACTACTGACAGACTTGATTTTAATCTGAAAATTCAATTCTTTTCATAAAAACCCATGTCTGATTCTTATACATTGCCCCGTGTCCAGCTGCTTTGGACAAGATTGAGAAACATAGCAGTATTTGATTGGGTGTATAACTTGACCGATTCAGCTGTGTTTCATGCTGGTGACTGAGCTGTACACAGTCCTTACAACTTACAAGTGAATTTGAGCTAGATGGTGACTGTAATGGAAAGATTGATGGAACTGCTGATTTTTTTTTAGATAACATGGGTATCTAGGCTTTGCCTAACTAATCCCATGGGCCCTGAAGTTAACGACCGGTAAAACCTCCAGTGGCCCTGAGAGGACTCGAACTTGGGACCTCTGGAATAAATCTCAGAAGTCTTACCAACTGAGCTACCCGCTCAGGGTTTGAAACTGCTGATTTTCTTAATAGATTTGTAGCCATGTTACGCGTGTTGAGGTTTGTATCCAAGTGGCTATGTTTATTGACACTTACCGTTTCTTTCACTTGTCTTTTATAAAGTTGTTTTGAGCGTCAATCCCATTAGGTTTGACTGTTGTTTCAGACATCTCAGATGATGCATGTAAATGTGGATAATCATGTTGTTATTGAAAGTCTAAAGAACGCAGAATGGTGTTGCCATTTTTCTGCACACTTGATATTAATGATTTGCAATATTTCAGACCTGAGAAAAATGAACAGTGTCGAAAAGAATTGGAGAAAGCAGTCAATATCATATGGGATTGCGGGTTTCCTTCTCCTAGGGTCAGTCACTTTCTGTCACTCATTTACATCAATATGATCGTGTACGTATGTGAATCTGACCACAACTCTTTGAGTAATTGCAGTGTGTAGCTATAGATGCAGTTACAGATACTGGATTAGCCTCTGCTTTAAAGGTGGCTGTCTTCCCTGAAATGATCTTCACAAAAGCTGGGAAAATATTATACCGCGAGAAAGGTTTTCCATCACTGCAGTTTTACTTTCTTGTTCTCAGTGCTTTTCCAGTTTCCGCAACCCCTATGTGCTTCAAATATTTAAAATGAGTGGGGTAAAGAAGTGCTTCACTGCTTTTGATCAGTCAATAAATTTGTGCAGGTATTAGACCAGCTGAAGAATTATCAAAGATTATGGCTTATTTCTACTTTGGAGCATCAAAGCCGTCATACTTGACCATTCCAGATAACAGTGTGGAAATGATTCCGTCAGCCCCCAGAAAACATTGAGCTCTTGATCGTCCAGATGACTACAATATTGGTGAAGGCATTTAACAGGTTCCATCTTCCTTTCCGTTCTTCAAACCAAATGAAATTAGTTATCTTAGATAAAAACAGAGGTGAGTCCTTTTGTGAGAGCTTGTACATAACTTTGGCATATATCACATGTTCTATTTTCAGCACCTTCTGCATTTCGAACTTCTCTATTTTCATTTTTTTTCCTATTTATGAGAATTCTATTCACTCTACACTATAACACTAATGAAACAAATTAACAAAGATATACTCCGTTTATGTCATGCATGCACCATAAGGACTCAAGGCGTCGCTGCTGATTTCTGCTTGTGTTCAATTCTATGGAAACATGCCTGATATATCTAGCTTTGCTTCGACTCTGTGTAGTCACTGATAACAAAATGACTGGTCTACTAATTAAGTGCTTTACTCTCAGCAGTTTATTAAATGTGTTCCTTTGTCATTTTTAAAGAACGGTCATTATTAGTTGATATGAAGTGTGATTGTCATTTTTGATATTCGCGTTTTGCTAATCCACTATCCTGGCAATAAGAGATCTTGTATTTTAAGGTCAGCGTCAAAAATAGATGATTTTGATTTTGAGTTAGGGAAGGAAGGGATAATTCCTAAGTCCTAACTCATAAGAAAGGTCCAACGCTTTGTGCTTCCTTTTCTCCAAATGTTTGTGTTGAGAAAAGAAGCTGATTTGCTTTGCAGAAATGAATGTGTTTTGTTGATGGTCATCTTGTTGGGGAAAGGGGAAGAGGAAAGAAAATAGTTCTTGGGTACAAAATGAACTCACGCCAATTGTACAAAGAGTATAAAAATAACAAGCCTAATATATACTAGAGCTCTTAAAAACTAGCCCCTTCAGCTAAATATGGGATATTGGGATGCATGATCGGTTGATGAAACTACAAACCATCCCACTAATGCTACTAACACATGTTCTTAAAATGAGTAGTTCAAACAGAATATAAATTACATTTACTAAATATATGAATTAATTTTAGAGCATAAACTAACACATCTGACCACGAGTTTTTTTTTTCTTTATCATGCTGAATATTCTGCTTCTGCTTTCAATGGTTGGATGACCATCAACAAACATCTTCATACACATTTCATTGACTGCAGGCGGCATCTGAAATTTTCTTGAGAACTTTTTGTGACAAACTCAAAAAAAAAAAAAGTAGATTAAGTGGTCTCATGTGACAAGATGGGTTTAAAAACAACGCTGTGAGCTTTTTGTAGAGTACACTCATAAGTGATATTGTAAAGTATGTGATTTGTAGTCTATAGGGATGGTTTGATAATGCTCCTCTCTTTTGTTATCTTTGCGTTCGAAATTCTCTTCTGAGGGATGGCACTCTTTGGAGACTATGTAAAGTTTATCCACTTTTTCAATTGTCAGTTTTCACATATGGAGTATGTTACAACTAGTGGTAATCTTAAAAGTGATAGTTGTATGGAAATATAGGGTAGGGGAATTTGAACTTGAGGAATCTTGTCTACAGAGCTCCTCAGTTTTAAATTTTTAATCACTAAGTCAACACCTCTTTGACGTATAGTGGAGAAAGTTGTCCAGTATAACAAATTTGCAATTGTATCCCAAATTTAAGATACAATTGTCCACTATAAATTTGGGATACAATTGCAAATCTGTTAGGCTTTTAAATTACTATAAAGTTGGCTAGGTTTGATCACTGGACAACTTTCTCCACTATACGTCAAAGAGTTTTAATCACTAGGTTTGGCCTAACAAATTTGCAATTGCATCCCAAATTTATAGTAATTTACCACATATTTTTACCAAATTTACTTCACACGAACTATTCCTTGAAATAAAAATTGTGACATTTACAACAACAACGAAAAGAATAACAAATTTCAATTCCCTTCCTTGAAGATTGCATATGAAGAAAGGCAGCATCATCTAAAAAAAATACTCAAGCAGATTACAAAAATTTAGAAATTTATACATCAAAGAAAACTAAATAATCTGATTGTGATTGTGAAAACTCTAGAAGTATTGAACTAAATAAAATAGAGCCCTCAAACCACTAATTCAGGCTATGCAAGTTCTCTTTTCCAAGAAAATTGGGAGATACAAGACTTTCGCAAAAACTCGTCACACAAGGCCAGCCGATGTCTGTTATTCGACGAAATTGTATTCCACTTTCGTCGTCTGCTGGCTGCGTCTGGGTGTAATATACAAGTTCATCTTTACACCTTTCAATAATTAGCGAAAGAACAGGACGGTGGTCCATTACTAAAAATGTTAATTTCCCAGTACAAGTGAAGCCCATGAACATAGTTAATGATCTTTCCATGATGTGCTTATCTAAGTTAAGTTCATAAAGTTTCTTCCAAGAATCCCCCTTATCGTTGTTCTGAAGCATCCAAACGGACACCAACTGTGATTCTATGTCATGACGAACAAGATGAATTTTGTCATGTAACAAAGCTAGACTTAGTAATTGACCACGAACACCTTGAGCATAAGCTCTCGGAGGAAAAGGGATCTCTTCGAAGGTTTCTAGTACCAAATCAAATTTTAGCAGGCAATAACGCCTTTTCTCAGAACTTCCTATGACCCAGTGTACTGCTTCATTTAGTTCCACTGATCTATGCATGGTGAATTTAAATATCGTGTCGTATGGTACACCTAATAAACGTTGAAGAACATTCATATCTAGTTCTCTCCACTTTCTTGTTCTCATAGAGAAAACATGCATTTGTATAACCCATTCTTCACGATTGGGAGAATCAATTAGAAAAACATCTTCACGATTGGGATCATCAATAGTTAGACTATCAGGTTTACCGTGTGCACTTACCAGGAAAATTTTGTAATCATTGACAGAAGGAACAAAACCGGCCCATGATTCCGGAAATAAAAAAAACTGATGACCTTCAACCTCAGGGAACGGGATTTCATTCAGCTCTTTGGTGGTAGGATTGGAAAGGTAAAGAGACTTTGTATCAGAGAAGTGACAGCATAAAAGCCCGTCAAATGATCCTAGGCAATGAACCACGCGTCCATGCAGATGTTCCATGTACTTTGGTATGATCACCTCAAGCGGTCTCAAGTCTTCGGTGATAGCAGTACCTCTATCGTCCCGAAATTCGAGAAAAAGATGAACTTTTCTCGCACACAAGGATCGTAGACTTTGGAGGGATGGTGCGGGAATACTGAAGGTGTAACTTGACGAAACTTGGGTCAGAGAGTATGGCTCGCCAAGTTCGGCACACCAGTTTGAGTTTACCGCCTAGCACTTTTACGGGCACTCTCACAAATACTTCTATGGTTAAATCATCATCTAAGCACCAACTCTTGCATGATGATGATGACGATTGATTCGTTTTTGCCATCAGTAAAATAAATAGTCACGTACGGACTGAACTTGGCTTGACAAGTAAAAAGAAGAAGTTTTCAGTTCTATACGGATGTGTAAAAACAATATATGGTTGGGATGTGTATTGTATATATACTCTACGTCGGTAAGGAAGCTAAGACCATATGTCGGTCAGTAAGCTTTTTTGTTTTTTTGACAACCTTCGGTCAGTAAGACAAGACCCTATGTTTTTGTTTTTCCAATATTGATTTCGCTCAACAATCAAAAAAAAAATATTCCGTTAGGAAATAAGGAAGAAAAAAAAAAGGCGGCCAAGCCTTAATTCTAGAGAATGTCCAAAGGGGTACTATTTTTTTTTATTTTGAGGGTGAAAGGGGTACTATTTTTTTTCTCCAATTCTTAGGTACACCGAGTGTACGAGTACACCTTATGGATTTATAACTAGTATTACAACAAATATCATTAGTCACTTTTTTAATGCCACTAGTCATTCTCTTTGTAATTAGTCATAAATACACAAGATGTATCGGTACACCCGGTGTACCAAAAACTTGCTGATTTTTTTTTTATGGAAGGAAGGGGTACTATTTTGGTGGCTAGGAAAGATCAAATAGAAGAAAAAAAATTCCTCAAAGGCTTGAATAACCTGAGATCTCGTCCCCCACAAAAAAGAAGACAGTGATCTCGTTAATATTAGGGTGTGTTTTGGTCGGCTGGAATATGAACTGAAACTGAACTGAATTGAAAAAAACTGAACTGAACTGAAAAAAACTGAAAGATGCTGAACTGAACTGAAAAAAATTGAAGACAGTTAAAATTATAACTAAAACTGAACTAAACTGAACTGTAGTACTACCGACGAGCAAAACACAGCCTTAGACGTACAGCAGGTGAACAAAAAAGCGTTGTTGGGGATTCATTTATTGGTTGGGACAATTTTTACTTTTTTTTATCAGGCGTGGCTAAATGGTCAATTAAATATGAGAAAAAAATTGTGTGAATCCGTTTCATATATGAGACTAGAGAAATAGAGTCATTATTATTGTGTAACCAATGAGTCATTATAGTGTACCCAAGAGGTTATTATTGTAAAGTCGAAGGGTTATTAATACCAAGTCTCATATATATAACGGGTTCACACAATTTTTTCCCATTAAATTTAACTTATCACATATATATGAACGGTTTGAGTAAAAAAATGAAAATAGTCGTAATGTTGAGAGTCTGGGTGACGTACAGGAAAAACACATTTTACAATACAACAACGACAACAACAACTGAGTGTAAATCCTCATTAGATGGGGGTGTTCGGGTCAGGATGCACGCAACCTTACCTCTATTTAAGAAAAAACAGAGAGGTCAAAACACATTTTACAATGAAAGTAACAATGGCCTTGTTTGGCATCTTGGAGCTGGAAGCTGAATTTGATTAGCTGTATTTGTTAGTTGATTTGACCAGCTATTATGCGAGAAGGATAACTTGTTGATTTGCACCTGATTGGGGTGAAAAAGCTAGCTAAATCATCTTGTAGTGTAAATTGTAAAGTATGTGATTTGTGGCCTATAGGGATGGTTTGATATGCTCCGATCCTTTCTATTTTCTTCTTTGCATTCGATACTCTTTGGATGGCACTCTTTGGAGACTAGGCAAAGTTTATCCAGTTTTATGCATATGTTACAACTATTAGTAATCTTACAAGTGATCGATGTCTACAAATATAGGGTAGGGGAATTTGGACTTGAGGCATCTTGTCAGCAGAGACCCAGAGAGCCTCAGTTTTAATCACTACTCCCTCCGTCCCAAAATGATCTTGTCAGTTGATATTTGTACGAAGTTTTAGGTAGTAGAGTTGTGTGGTTGAGATTTCTCCAAAAAAAAGTAAGAAAAAAGGTAAGTCACACAAAAGCTTCCTTATATAGTAGTGTAAAGAACTTTATAGGACACCCCAAAATATAAAGTGTAAATAAAGAACATTTTGGGACAGAGCGAGGGAGTAAGTCAACACCTCTTTGACGTATAGTGGAGAAAAGTTGTCCGGTATGTTAAAATTTTATGGCATAAATGTGTAAATTTACATGAAATTAACAAATTTGCAATTATACTCCAAATTTATAGTACTTTACCACATATTTTACCAAATGTACTTTAGACGAATTAACTATTCCTCCAAAATAACAATAAAAATAACAACAATTATAACAACAACAAAAACAACAACGAATTTCAAATCCCTTGAAAATGCATCAAAGAAAACTAGAATAAGCTGATTGTCAAAACTCAAAAGTAAAAAACTAAAATAAATAAAAAAAGAGAGCCCACAAACCACTAAACCGGGCAATGCAAATTCTATTTTCCAAGACAATTGGGAGATACAAGACTTCCGCAAAAACTTATCACACGAGGCCTCTACAATGATATACAAAAAACTACAAATGGTTATTGATGTCATAATTTCCTACTATTGAAAGAACGAGGCTAACTGAAGTGAAGTTTTTAGAAGTTGTAGATAACATGCCCTAAGTGAGATTGTAAAGTATGTGATTTGTAGCCTCGATGGTTTAATAATGCTCCTCTTTCTCGTCTTTGCATTTGAAATTCTCTTTTGAGGGATATGATGGCCACTTTAATTTGGAGACTAGGCGAATTTTATCCAGATTTTCAATAGTCAGTTTTACTTCACATATGTTAGTATGTTACGACTAGTCGTAGTCGTAATCTTAAAAGTGATCGGTATCTAGAAATATATGGTAAGGGAATTTGAACTTGAGACATCTAGTCTGCAAGCCCAGTTCTAATCAATTAAGCAACAGCTCTTTGACGTATAGTGGAGAAAGTTGTACAACAACAATAACAATCGAGTGTAAATCCCCATTAAATGAGGGTACTCGGGTCAGGATGTACGCAACCTTACCCCTATTTAAGAAAACAGAGATGTTGTTTCCGAGATTGACCAATTGCTGCATTGAAGTATTGACTTCCAACAACTTCACCAAAAATAAGAAGTATTGGAAGTAGACCTGGCAATCGGGTCGGTCGGTCGGGTTTCGGGTTCGGTCGTTTCGGGTCGGTTTATTTTCGGGTTCGGTCATTTTCGGTTTGTACTTTTCGGGTCGGGTTCCGGTCGGGT
>ONZK01005587.1:0-17747 GCA_900322385.1 Pharnaceum exiguum
TGGTGCCCCCCCCCCCCCCCCTAAAAAAGAAAGTTTAATCGTAAAGAACACATGTTTCAAATTTCTTTGAGACTTTTTTGTTGGGGTTACTCTTTTTTCTTTCTATTCATTCGGATTCATGCATACAATGTAAGGAATTTTACTTTCTATGCATTAAGAATGCACATTTGCAATATATTTTAAATTAGGGCTCTGCCTGAATTAGGAGAAATGATTAAGGAGGTAATACAATGAATTTCAAAAGGGGAAGAGGTGGTGGTGGTTGAAAAAAAAAAGGAGGAGGGAGATGATCACTCCCTAATGGGAGGGAGGAATTATTACTCCAATAGAGAGGGCTTCAATATGTTATCCCTATTACTCTTTACTCTCCACTTGCTTCCATTGACCAAACTATCATCTTTCCATTTATTCTTCTACGGAGTATTTTTTAGACTCATACCCCTTGAATGATTAATGCATTAACCGCTGCATATGGGTATCGAGAATACCAAAATAAAGTTGAACCATATTCAGGATCTTTCGATAAAAAAAGAGTAACTTTTGAAAAAGGACAAACCTTAGAAGTGTGATGTATTATTGAGGGGAATTTTATAGGATTTTATTAATTGTAGTGTATTTTTTATTGATTAAAACTTCCATTGAAAAAACAATAACACATAAAATGGGCTTGAATGAGATGGAAAATCCAAAAATAATGCCCCGCTCTAAATGTACAATTTGAATAAATTTGCATGTCCAGTATTACATATTGAATAATAAAGCAACGTAACCTAATATGGTATTATGCTTTAGACTAAGTACCTACAAGGTAATTCTTCCTATCTTTTTATTATAAATGTTTCTTTCATGCCTTTAATAAAATGGCCAACATAAGAAAATAGATTATCTTAAATTCTTGATTGAAAAGATAAACTTATGAAGGTTCCAACTTCGTAGGCTTGAGAAAGATATTCGGTTCAGCTACTTCTGGGTTCGATGTGCAAGGCTTTTGTTTGTAAGTGACAAGTATTCATTACTAACTTTCTAATTTACATCCGTAAACCATCGACATTAATTAGGAAATGTGATTTTACATTCTCTATTTTAGAATTGAGGTAAGGAAAATGTGATGAATTTTTTTCTGAAAAGCTAGATCTATTGATAACTATAGTACCTCTCAGTTGAAGTCAAAGGTAGGCGAGTATCATAAATCCCACTTGTGTCCTGATGTCCTCCATCTTTAAAAAAAAAAATTCAAACTCTTTTATTACCTACAAAATAAAAAATATTGTTGTACTAATTGGAAAACCTTTATTTGGCTTGTATAACTTAATGAGTTTATAGAGAAATCTCAAGAACATATGTATATTTTAGTTATGTAAAACTTTGTGTGTGAAGTAACTCTAAAATTTGGTAACATATATTTATATTTATATTTACATATATTGGAATACAAATAAACTTGTTGATGTTGAGTTGATTTATAACCCTATTACCTTAATTATTGTAGTGACATTCTCACTTAACAAGCACCATAGGATTTTGTAGGAAATATTTTTGAGTGATCAACAAGTAACTTTTTACGTTATATATAAAGTAATAAAAAATCTTCCAATCTAATGCTAGTCTATGATGCACGGACACGACCCCCGGCGTGAAGTTTCCGTGTCAGAAACGGTCGGACATTGGAAATGGGTTGAAACGCCTCGGACACATGTCCTAGGTAGGGGAAACGTTTCCCAGAGAAGGGACACACATAATCTACCACCGGACACACACAACGTTTCGCAAACGACGTTTCCACTCACACAGCCGTGTCCACTCTATTTCTATAGGGAAAAAAAGAAATTTGATACTTTAATTTGTCTAACCCCAACCGAGACCGAAGCCAAACCACCACCCAAGCAACAACAATCCACCGCCTATGATGTCAATCATCCACCAGATCTGCAACCCTCACTCCTCATTGGCCAACCCACGAACCATCTTTCAGCCGTCTCCACCCCCACCATGACAAGTCTAACCCAGTTATGTATGTAAAAGAAACATAAATCAAAAGAAGGGATCTTATTAGGGGTTCCAATCTTATAGGTGGTTAATTAGAAGATCAAAGTTTAGTTTTTTTTTTAAGGGAGTGGTGAGACAGAGAGAGAGAGCGTGAGAGTGGAGTGAAATGAACAATGAAAGAAATGGGTTGTTGTTGGCTTGAAGTCGGACTGTTTGTTGACAACTTTTGGTTACTTCAATGATTTTGTTTTTTAATTTTAATAAAAGAGCTTTTGTTGAGTTAGGCGAGTGAGTTTGGGTCTTTGGGAAGACTACTAGGATAGGGACTTGTATAGTTTTTTATTTTAATTATGGAGTATAGGTATTTATTAAATGAAAGTTGATATTAACTTGAAAGGTTCACTTTATTCTCTTTAAATAAATGAATATATATGTAAAATTTATTAAGTTTTAAATAATTTAAAAAAAACTCATCCTACTCCGCCGTGTCCTTTATTTTTGAAATTGACGAATTCGTGTTTCCGCGTGTCTTGAATCAGATTCTTGTGTCCCGTTTGCGTGAATCCTAGATGTTAGGGATTAAGTAAAATAATTAGCATCCACAAGTATTTGTTATCGTAAAAGAAAAAGAAGGAAAAATATAAGTATAGTAAAAGCAAAATTATCGTGACTTCCCTCTTATATACCCAATTTGTAGTGGCATCCTTTTTATTTACTTTTTTGTCACAGGATACCCTTGTTTACCAAACTGTTGTTCAAACACTCCAAAATTGGATTTTAGGCTAAGATTGAGAGATAACTTACCATTTTACAGTTGTGTAACAAAACATGCTTAGAGTGGAGATTCGAGTTTATTCACGTACACATCCCTTCAAAATTCTATTTCCTCCAAAAAAACATTTATCAATCCCCTTTTTGTACCCTCTAAATTCCCTCGAGCAACTTCATCTTAACGCCCAAAATTTTCCTCTTTGTCCATTTATCGAAATTTTAATTAATGCATATATGACATTGCATCAAACACTCTTTTTGTGCAAGGTCACAAATTACAATCAATCAAATAATTTTTTAATAAAACCTGAATTTCACTTATGACATTTAATTATGGACACAGAAAGATGCCAGAAAACTTAAGAAACATTTATATTTACCCACTTGTAAGACCCACTTTTCCAAAAGAAACCAGATAAAGAGGATGATGTGAAGCTAATTGAGAGATGGATGATTAAAGATAATATGGGAAAACATGGAATAGATAATTAGAAAGGTTAATTTGAAGCAAAAATAGGAAAAATAGGAGAAAATAAACACATTGGCGTGTGTAACGAGATGAGGGCGAAATAGGAAGTTCGTCGCTGCCTTTGTTTGAAAAAACAAAAACAATTCTCGTGGACTTTAAATGACGTTTTTATGATTTAGAGGAGTTGTAGAAAAAAAATGTTATAAAATGGGTGCCACTAAAAAGTTAGAGAATGGGTATAAAAAGATACAACAAGTGCCTCAAGAATTTCACCCATAATAAATAGAAGATAGTGATTTCGTATCGTTGCTTGGAGTTTCAATTTTGCAAATTGACACTTTTTTTTACTTTGTTTCAATTATACTCATGGGTCATTGTTTTACTTTTGGAAAAGAGCCATTTTATATGTTAAACCCATTTAGATTGAAAAAGTGATGTCGTGGGAGTGATTATGAAAATATTAGCTGGCGAGGAAAGATGGGAATGAAGTGATAATACCCTTTATCATTTGTTTGATAAAAAATATTACAATTAAGTTAAAATTGGAATAGACCCATATACTTTTACCCTTTAAAAGGTTAAAGTGTCAAAAGATTAAAATGTTAATAAGATTGAGATTTGATGAAAGATGCATTCTTTTATTGCCAATCACAAGGAAAGAATTTCCTCTACTTACATTTTTAATATTTTGTCCTTCTCAATTGTGATTGGATCCAGGTTACGATATTTCTAGTGCATTGTGCTGGATGCCTTTACTATCTACTTGCAGACAGATATCCACATGAAGGAAAGACATGGATTGGAACTATGAACCCAAATTTCAAAGAAACCAGCCTTTGGGTTCGGTACATTTCAGCCATATATTGGTCCATAACCACTATGACTACAGTTGGCTATGGAGATGTCCATGCTGTCAATACTATTGAAATGATCTTTATTATATTTTATATGCTTTTTAATCTAAGTCTTACTGCATATCTCATTGGTAACATGACGAATTTGGTCGTTGAAGGCACCCGTCGAACTATGGAATTTGTAAGTACTTTTCCCCTTTTATCTGACATTTAATTTTATATTACATCACGTGTTCAGTAATCATTGTCATAATTAGAAAGAAAATAATTAGGTGGTCAAACTTTTACTTTTCAGTTTGAAACTTCGTGACTTTACAATATAAAACAAAAATGACATATTATCAAGACAGAGGTAGGTTGATTTGGGATGGGTCACATGCCCATCAAAGCTCCAACTTAGAATGATTTTATTAGTTATTTGACTTAGTGTTCTTAATGGATAAATAGATATGCTACCAAAATTATCGAAACATTTTGTTTTGTCCAATGACTTAACTATTGGCGAGATTTGTGAGGTTCGAAACTTTGATTGCGTTCAATTCTTTCTTGTTTTTAAGGCCTTTGCTATTTTTAGCTAGGATGCATAGTGTATTATGCAATAATACAAAGTATAATGCAGTGATATTCGAATTTATCAAATCTTTACTAGGAATTGAAGTTTAAAGTTTGGGGCCGGTTCAATTAATTCATCTTTACATAGAAAAAAAAGATCTTTCTAAAGTGCCCCAATAAGTTTATTCCTCGCTCCGCCACCGCATATTATCATATCTTTTCAAATCAAAGTTCTGTCTTGTATTGCTTAAACAATTAAAGGATTCAGATTTAGGCAATTGACATACGAGAAGATATATGGTGATTGTCGTAGATTGGAGGAAAGTAACCTTAGGTAACCTCTGATGAAATATCCTCTATGGTCCACGGGGCAAACGAATTACCGATTTCTCTAGACTAATAATATGAGTGACTTTGGTTTTTTTTTTTTTTTACTGAAGTTCTATTTGTTACCATCGCAACCCCAACAGTCTCTACAAACCTTAGGAATTTCACCACCTCATTCATCTTTCCACTTTATTGGCCTTTAAATTTGTCTATATTGGGCTTCACCAAATTCTTTTATATGTTGTACTATGTATAAATATAATTCACAATATAACATTTTATAGTTAGGTTTCCCATTTGGTAGAATATTGTTTTGTCAAAGTTCTATTTCTCCATTCTTATAAAAAAAAATTAGTGCTTTGACTTTTTTGAACGTGAATTCATTCTATATATAGCTCTAAAACTTATATTTTTGGAAGAAAACATATAAAAATCACAAAAGTGTGGTTTTTATTATGTACTGTAGGCATTATATTATGAATACATTATATGAGGAATGTCTTTATTAATTAAACTTCTTTTTATTACTGTTTACCAAAAAAAAAAATTCTTTTTATTACTAATAGACTTCTTATTTTACACAGAGAAGTAGCATTGAATCAGCATCAAGTTTTGTTAGTAGAAATCGCCTACCATCAAGGTTGAGGGAGCAAATTTTAGGTTACATGTGCTTACGGTTTAAGGCCGAAAATCTCAACCAATTTCAACTGATTGAGCAACTACCAAACTCGATCTACAAAAATATTTGCCAGCAATTGTTCTTACCAACAATTGAGAAGGTTTATTTGTTTGATGGTGTTTCAAGGGAGACACTTCTAATGCTGGTATTTTTCTCATTTGTTACTTGAAGTTGATAGCTTTTGTAATTATAATAAAGCACTTTTATGTTATCATATTATTTTCATAAAAAGTGACACTTTATAAGGATTGTGTTCTCAACAGGTTGCAACAATGAAAGCAGAGTACTTGCCCCCAAAGGAAGATGTCATTTTAAAAAACGAAGCGCCGGATGATATTTATGTAATTGTCTCAGGAGAAATTGAAATACTAGATTATGACAATGAGAAAGAGTATGTAGCGGGAATTTTAAAAACTGGGGATATGTTTGGTGAGGTTGGTGCGATTGGTTCAACAGCTCAAAGTTTCACATTTCGAACTAAAACACTTGCGCAACTCTTGAGGTTGAAAACAAGTGCTATTTTTGATGCACTGAAGACGAGACAAGAAGATAACATCGTCATCATTAAGAACTTTTTACAGGTTTGTAAAAACTACCTTTAAATATAAACAATCTTAATAGAGTATTCAAAGTTATAAAAACTACTATTTTGAGCTCACTTACATAAATAGAATGAGGTAAGATGGGAGGAAAATAGTATATTAGCCGATAGACATATAAATGTACTATATATAAATTTAGTCATTTTGACACAAAAAAAAGTGCACCATTGTATTATGTTAATTTTAAATTTTTGACATGTTGACCTTATTACTCATTTCAACAAAAAAAGCTAATTTTAATTGTTTTTTGATTGACTTTGACCATTAATATCTCAAATACTAGAGTTAGTATATTCTAGATATACATATTTTTGAATCATACTAAATATGTAACAAAATACTAAAAGTAAAAGTATATATACAATGTTGTATGATAACATCTGTATCTCTCTAATGACTTTACAGCATCATAAAACATTGAAAATTGTCAATGGAGATCGAGACTGCGAAGAGCATATGCCATTTAATTTGCTATATGCTGCAACTACTGGTAATAGTACATTCTTGGAAAATCTTCTGAAGGCCAAAATCGATCCAAACACTTGTGATTCTAGAGGAAGAACCCCTTTGGTATGTCTTTTTTATAACAAGAAATTATGCGATGATGATCAAATTAGCAATATAAATTTTGCTTAAAATTAGTAAATTGTCCTATTGTTCATCCTCGATTGACATTAGTATGCTCATTATTAGCATGAAGCAGCTTTCATGGGACATGAAGATTGTGTGTTGGTACTATTAAACCATGGATGCAACTTTCACTTACAAGGTAACATGATTTTAATCAAAATTAACTTTTGTAACTATCATATCATGTATGAATATATTACTCATATTACGTAAATTAATTAAGTTGATATTTTTTATATTATATTTTTTAAATATTAGTCCTTATATTGTACTTTTACTCCCTCTACTATGTGAATAGTTTGACCGTTTCATACCAGATGCGAATGGCAACACTGCTTTATGGGATGCTATAGCCGCCAACCATCACGTTGTGTTCCAACTTCTGTACAATTACGCTACAATCTCAGATCCACACATAGCAGGTGATCTCCTTTGCACAGCTGCAGAAAGAAATGATATAGTGATAATGCAAGAACTTTTGAGAAATGGGTTAAATGTTGATTCATTAAATCGACATGGACTAAGAGCATTAGAAGTTGCTGTGGAAAATGGGCATGATAAAATCATCAAACTACTTAGAGCAAGTGGTGCAAAAATTGCCAATATGAATGACAATGGAGAATATTTCTCCCAAAATCATGTATCATTTTTGGATGCTACCCGCGAAGAAAAGGAAAAAGGTCACTGTACAAAGTCAACATGTTCATGTTATGGAAGAGTAAACATTTATAAAGGTCCTCCAAATATGAAGAGCATGCATGACAAGGTACAGTTGGGAAGACTTATTATGTTGCCGGATTCATTACAAGAATTAAAGAAAATTGCAGGTACATATTATTTACTTCCATGTTGATCTACTTTCTGATCAGCTCATTTTAGCTTATTTAAAACATTTCAATAAAATTTAATTACTAAAACAACTTTAATATTGCACAATATTTTAGATACACTCTTCCATTGTCCTCCTAAGTAGACACTCCTTTTGTAATTTTACGGTTGCAACTACATCTGCGGGACATATTTAAATTTATCTTATTTTAAACTACATATTAGCCCATATTTACCAGAATTCTATGTTAGCCAGTGATAATGGTATTTATAGGAGTATTCTTTTATTGAATTGATAAAAATTAATTTTTAAATATTTTAACTCAGATGTTTCAACTCCTTGAAATTGCAGTACTTACTTTACTCGTTTATATGACAGGGGAGAAGCTGAAAATCAATGTTGCAAATGCGATAATAGTCAATGAAGAAGGGTCTGAAGTTGATTGCATTGAAGTGATAAGAGATAATGACAAGTTATTCATAATGGAGGATCCTTTTGCGTTCTTGTGATGTCACGCTTGTAATGTTTCAAAATAACAATTAGAATATATTGTTATCTAATTTTTTTTACTAAATGTGAGAAAAGTAATACATGCAAGCCTTTCGCTCAAAAAAGAATTTTTCCATGTGTAGTAATATACTATTTACCTTCAAATATCTGAAAATAATAAAATGTTAAATTAAAAAGTAAAAAATAAATTATTTCCATGGAGGTTGGACCACAATACAATTGTCGTGACAACATACGTAGATGTATATAAAAGGTGTAGTGATACAGATTTTGTGTCTAAGTTTTAGTTGTATGGAATGAAACAAATTATAGAACAACGTCTACTAAAATCTACCAACTATTAAATTTGGGACTTTGAAAAGAATTCATTCATATACTACGAAGATGCACCTTTCTTTTCAAAAGTTCATATATGAGACGCTGCACTTTGTTTAGGGCATGTTCTCTACAATTTCTAAAACTCAAGTTAAGTTAAGTTAAGTTTCAGTTCAGTTCTGCTCAATTCGGGTACGTTCAGTTCTCGTTTCTTTGATTGTAAGAAGTTGTGACACAAATATTCATAGGTAATTCTTTGTAGATCATCACAAACGTAATAGGGTTTTAATAACAATTTGTGTGTCAAAAAAAGTAAGCGAATTTCAGTTGAAAAGAACATACCCTTAGCGTGCTAACTTGTTTAGTAGTTGCATTGGAGGGTTCTATTTTAATATAGTCTTCATAGGTATAAGTGAGTAAGAGCGCGCCTATTAGAGAGATATGTGAACTTGTAGTGGTGAACTCCACCGATTTTAACAAAATAGGTATTGAAAACTCTTGTCATCATAAAGGAAAAGATGTTATATATGGTATCAAAGCAATCGTGTAAACAAGAATGATTCAACAGAGTTCAAACTCACTTTTTGTAGTCAGTTGGTTAACACAGTGTGGTTCTAGGGCTTGTGATGGTCTTGTACATCACCACAACGTTTCACAAACTGGACATCCCTTTTTGAGTGGGTGCGTTTGTAATGTAAATTTATTGGATTGGCTTTTATTGAGTTGTTGACGGTCCACATTTTGCTATAATTGTTGATTTAAAATCAAACTTAGGTTATTAGCTTATTGGAACAATTCAATTGCATCTTTTGTATGAATCCTAAATCCATTATTTATTAATTTTTTCTTTGTACTAAAATAGAATAAAATAAAATTTTGACTACATGTGGAGTTAACTTGAGTTGCAACTTGAGTTATTTACATAAAGAACTCATCTTGTAAATCTACCAACAATTTTGTTAGATTATTCGACCAATTCATAAATTTCAGCTAAATTGTTGCTTGGATCTGAAGTTGAGTTGTTCTAGTAAACTTACCATGATAATAGAGTTGTTCAAGGGTGGGTTGCCCGATGCTCGGCCCCCCAGCCCTCTGAAAGTTAAGGTTTGGATATACTTGTTTTTTAGAGACTTATAAGTTAGGCCATACATATCCTGTCTCTTAAGTAGAGAAGGGAGGGCCAAGGAAAATTTTTCCGATGAAGGATCGCCTCGAGCTTAGGCCATTTGTATGTTCTATTTACATTATCATGTTAGTATTGTTTTTTTTATGCATTTTGTATCTTTTTTGTCATTTGATATCATCTTATGTTTGTTATACTTAATTTACTTTAAAATATATATTGACATATCTATCATCCGTTTTTAAAATAATATAAAATAAATTCGTCATTTGTATTATTATAAGCCTTTCAAATCCGCAGGGGACCTCCCAACATTTAAAAGAGATGGCTCAAATACCTACTTCAAGTTACCTCCCTTATTTTTTTTAGAGGACTACGTAGTTAATCAAAACACTTAATTAAATGGGTTCCTAAAAAATAAAACTAAAGTTACCCCGGTTCCCGAAAAAATAAAAATAAAAGGAGTTTAGAAAGAGAAAATGGCTCAAATGATAAGGGCTTAAAGAGCGTAAAATTAGGTCACCCCTAGTATGCCCTTACTGAATGAAGAGGGCAAATTCACGTGGGGTGTATTATTAGGTTAAAGTTTACAACATGATCAATTAATGGGGGAGTAAGTTGAAGTGTCCCTACATTTTTTTGTATGTGAAAGAAATGAAAAGGCAAATTATTAGTAAGAAGAAAAAATTTCTGCATATTAAAACCATTTTTGGGATTGTAGGGTGGGTAATAATTAGCCTCATATTTAACATTCCTCCAAATTCATTCTAGCCAATTACTACCATTACAGGAAAAGCCTTAAGCCCTTAAGTCCTTAACGTATATATTTAACTCTTTATTTAAAGTGGGGAAATGGACTCCAAAACAAAAAGGAGGGGGAGATGGCTTTAAGGGCTTTAAGCCTTAAGCCCTTAAGTCCTTAACGTATATATTTAACTAATCATCTATTAATTGTTCAATAACAACCAAGTGTAATTTCCATTCGATGTACGCAACTTTACCCTGTTTAAGAAAGCATGGAAGTTGTTTTCAAAATTGACCCAAATGTATTGCTAAAATAAGGAGGGTCCAAAAATTTTCTTAGCTATTTTGCTATATCTCAATATTCACCCCAAGCTATAAGATAGAGGTAACTCTCCCAACTTCATAAACTGAATTCACAAAAAAAACCTAGTCTTCTCTCTCTTAGCCCCCACTTAGAAAACTCCTCAAGAAGCCCTAATGGGGTTGTCGTTGGCTATTTTCCTTCGATAAGCCCCCTCCTCCTTTTACTCTCTAGATTATATTATTTTTGTGTTTTATTCTATCTATTTGAATAAATTCACTCTTTGACTCCTTTGTGAGGCTAGTTTAGTTATTCTTTGTGATAGATGATTTGCTGCTTCGTGAGGCTCTTATTGGCTCCTTTGTGAGGCTTAGTATTATTGCGGTGATTAACTTTCACCAAAGTATGATTTCCGGTGAAGATATATTTTGGGGATACTGGACATACGAAGATTTATTATGCACTATGAACACCAGCAGACAAGCGATTATAATATTGGCGCTGAAGAACTCTATTTCCGGGAAAGATGCAGAGACATTGAAGGAAATATGTTCGAATTCACGTTCAATTGTTTTAATATTTTGTCTTGTTGGTAAAATTTATACTAGTATAACTGTTCTAGCATGTTATTTTCTTTGTAAATGCCTTATGACTTTTCTATTAATAAAAATCTCCTATGCCCTTTTCTCCCAAAAAAAGAAAAAAAAATAAATCCCAACCTCGTACCCTCCTTCGTTAATTGTTGCTCTTACATATCTTTCTGCCGAACTACATACTTGCAGTGACAAACTGAAAAGATAGCTCTTACTTTGCTTCCCAAAAACCGAAATGAACATGATGAAAACAAGTAGCATCAGTGTTCATCATCATCACCACATGACAACACCAAATGCATTACCATCAACCCAAGCTAACCTCCACCACTTTCTATGTCCTACAACCCTTCTTCGAAAACCCACTTTCATCCCTCTAACTGTAACAGCTTGTGCTAAACGACCCACCAACAAAACCAACAACAAACCACCACCATCTTCCTCAGGAACAGGAAAAAGCACAGCTAAAAGTTATAAGCCAAAGACAAAACAGTGGTCAACCACTGCTTCCCGTTCTGTTAGACTTGCTGCTGTTGAAGAAGTTCAAAAGTCACCTGACTTTCTCTCTGCCCTCGACAGGTTTCGTTGTACTACTGTATAATTGTAATGTAGTGTATCATTTGGCTAAGGGATAATATGAGCGAGCTATATTGTAATGCGAGGGACTAATGAGCTGATATTGATGATACTTTACAGGTCAGGAGATATATTACAGGTAGCAGAATTGAATATCATGCTGCGGAATTTGGGGAGTTCCAGTAGGTGGAGTGATCTTTCTCAGGTGAATCTCTAGCCACATGTAGTGCCTTTTCTCGAAAAAGAATTAGCATCTCCTTCTTTGATGTGTAATTGAATTTCTGTATCGTTTATGTAGTGAAGTGATGTTATGTCTTTCTATCTTTGTTTTCTTGTCCTCGTTGAGAGAGCAACTGATTGCAATGCTACTATAAGTTAGGGTCCGTATATGTCTCCTTTACAGATAGTCTCTTTATAAGTTGTAGGACTATAACTGGTGACTGCTGATACAAACTGAAAGTAAATTACCGCAAAAGACATTTGCTTTGATCATTCTGAGTTTATGAGGGGACATGTGTTACTAACCCGGCAATGCAAAAAAAGTAGAAACATCTGGTGGGCTGAGGCCGAACTAGGGGGCGTAGATCATCTTACGTTCGGCTAGACCTGTCTTGACACCCGCCACCCTGCTATATCCCGTAGCGCGATTGTTTACTTAGTTATACTGCTTACTCTACAGCTACTTAACTGAAGTCTTTGTGTCACTATTTTGTTATTGGTAGTCGGCAGAGCTATGAAATAATATTACTGTTGCTCCAGCATGCAAGTGCTCATTTACTAAGTTCTTGCGTCTTCGACATTTTTATTTCTCCTTATTAAGTTGCTTAGCGTAGACCTCCTCTGTTGTTCACTTGTATGGTAAGAGATGGTGGGATAGTAATCCAAATCAAGGACATGACTTGTTGAATTTAGTCATTTAGCGGTGACATAATGGTGCCGTTGAGGGATCCCATCCGGATTACCACAATGTGCTTCTCCATAGACAAAAATATAGCACACCTGCGTGTGATCAGACTCAATTAATCTCACTAAATCGCTATAAGAATGAAGAAAAAGATTTAAGTTCATCACCTTTTTGTCAGGGTTTTGCTCCATTTACTTGCTGCTTGCTCGACAGATTATAACATAAGTTAGCAAGAAACACCTGGTCCTATTGTTGAGGGAGACATTGGGAGGAGGAAGAGAAAAGAGAAAAGGAAGGAGAGAGACTATCATTCTTTTGTCATTTCTCTTAAAGCCCGGAGGTGCATCCTCTTAATTTTAAAGGCATGTCATCATGATACATGTGCTTAAGTTATTTGGTGTACTTTAAGTGACGCATCTGATTGGTGCAGTAGTGCTAATCATTGATAATTTGCAGCTGTTTGAGTGGATGCAAAGGCATGGAAAGATCAATTTTGCTTCGTATAGCAGCTACATCAAATTCTTGGCAGTGAGAGGGGATACTTTGAAGGCTCTTAGTACATATGAGGCGATAAATGATGCAACCATGAGAAATAACATCTCTGTATGCAATTCTGTTCTTAGCTGTTTGGTGAAGAACTGCAATTTCAGCAAAGCACTTGACTTGTTTCAGCAGATGAAGCAAAATGGTCTACAGCCAGATGCGGTGACTTACAGCACGGTACAGTTCTAGTATCTTTTTTATATGAGGTTCAGTTCTATTATTCAGACAAAATTCTGCCTTTTTGGAGGGTCTAGTAAAGGGAACCACTTCCTGTTTAGTATAGGACGACTAAAGCTACATCTCACCGCTTCGACACACATTATGTGCTAGCCTTTTAGAGCTGATCACGAGCCTATTTTACTAAGTTGCAATTTTGAGCTCAAACCCACCCAATCAAAGCTGAGATTACCCGACTTTGACGAACATGACTGAATTTTACCTGACTTTGACTGAGCTGAGCAAAGTGCAATCTTGAACCTGAGCCGGTGTTTAGGCTTTTGTATGCCATGGCCTCTGTTTTATACAACTTTGCTTTGACCTGACTTGGGCCAGACGATTCCAAACCTAGGCAGCTCATTGGCCAGCTCTAGTGCTTTTGAGAGGAATTGTCAAGTTTGGCTGTCGGGGTAATGGTAAATTGGAGCATATTGACATCGCTTCTCTTTGATTAGTCTTGAAGTTGAAGTCGTTCATTTTGCTGTTTTTCATCATCACAGCTTCTGGCAGGTTGCATAAAACTAAGACATGGATATGAGAAAGCATTAGAGCTCGTTGAAGAACTGGGAACCTACAAAATTATGTTGGATAGTGTGCTCTATGGAACCCTCATTGCTGTTTGTGCTTCAAATTCTCAATGTGGGGAGGCGGAGAAATACTATATTTGCATGAAGGCGGAAGGTCATTCTCCTAATATGTACCACTACAGTGCATTGGTCAATGCATACTCTGCTGTCGGTGACTATCCTAAAGCCAACGCATTGATCGAAGATATGAGATCTGCTGGGTTGGTACCAAATAAGGTGGGTTTCCATTAACGCATCTTTAGAACTTGCAGATTCTGCAATATTATACTCCCCTTCGTGTCAATTTATTTTCTCCTATTCCTTTTTTCTATGTTCAATTTGTTCTTCTCCTTTCCTTTTTTGGCAAAGGAGTGAGAGTAGAGTTTAGTGGGTAATTTTGATAGAAATGATGGGCATAAATGTCATTTTTTCGGCTCTCCTAATTTGCGTGCAAGTAACAAAGGAGAAGAACAAATTTAAACAGGGGGAGGAAAATTTAGATTATAGAATGGTGAAAAGAAATTGGAAACTTGATGTCCTTTTAAATTGTTTTCTATTTCATATTATCTTTATCGGTGAAAAATCTCTTATTAGAAATTTAGACAGAAAATTCACTTGTCTGATGCTATCAATGCCTGATTATGCATCCGATATTGTTTTGAATTGTAGAATTTCGATACAAATTGGATATATTCACTACAAGCTTGTTGTTGTTGTTGTTGTTGTTGCTGGCTTGTTGCATTGTATGAACCTTATGTAATGGCTGGGTTATAACACTCTATGAGCTTGAGTGACCAATTTTGATCAAATCCTATGATTGGTGGCAGTCTTTTCTAAAGGAATTTCACTCAGAGTTGCTATGGTGCAGGTTGTGTTGACGGCTTTGTTAAAGGTCTATGTTAGAGGAGGGTTGATAAAGGAATCAAGATCGCTGTTGTCAGAATTGGAGTCTCTGGGATATGCGGGAGATGAGGTTTGTCAAATTCTGTTAACATGCAAATTGCTTTCTGCTTTTCTTTAAATGCTCCTCCTTTTTTTTTCAAGTGCACCAGTAAATGAAAACTTTGGATTTTATTGTTTTCTTTTATATTTGTTGCCATGTACAGTAAGAGGACTGATAACAAGAGCTTGCTCATGGCCTGTGTATAAAGTATATGCTCAAACTTAAGAATAGGCTGATGCCACTGACTTGAAAGTTTGAAAGTTTATTTTAGACTAGCGCATCCTACCACATTTAGTAGTAGTAGATTTCCATAGAGCCACTTCCACCTTTTAGTATGTGTACTTTCATCTGTTCTCTTCTCGTTGCCAGTATCCCCTTACATTTTTGGTTGAGGTGTTGAACCACCTAACATAGAAAGGGTGAATGTAAACAGGGGTTTTAGTTTGAGTAAACTGAATGAGGAAGTGACCTCTTTACCCTTCTTCCTGGCCAGTAAAACTACAATTACCTCATTCGGTGGTCAAGGCAAACAGCAAAAGTGGGATGATGCTTAAAGCAACCCTGAGGAAAGAGGAAAATGAAGTGACCTGTTTACACATTCATAAACATTGTCACCTTGGGCTTATTGCTAGTTTGCTACAAAGTGTCCTCGGTATCTTATATTCTGTGCGTCACACCATTACTTATGTACTTCGTGAATATAATCGCTTTACTTTATGTGCAGATGCCTTACTGTATATTGATGGATGGGTTCTCAAAATCTGGGAAGGTAGATGAAGCTAAAGCAGTTTTTGATGAGATGAACAGGAAGCACGTTAGATCAGGTACATCCTGGGTAGGTTATGATACCGTTTTCTGGTGATGGATTTCAAAATCCCATGGCCAATTCAACATCAGTCCATTTGTAAAAGATCTCTTCAGTGTGCAAAAATCATATTTTTTCCTCATGCATACGTGTTGGTAATTAATAAGCTCCTAAGTCACACGTATGTTCTTCATTTCAGTAAATAACTAGTTAGCTGCAGGCCTGTTGCATGAGATTTCTGTGATGTCTAGTAATTGCTGTCTTTTTATTTGCAATTGGGAAACAACTTGTCATACACCGTCGACTGAGTTGCACTTTCTTCATTTCATATCCTTGCTAATAATGCGATTGCAATCCTCATAGATCTTTCCAACCTAAATGCTTGTAAATTTGAACTCCATATAGTTGTTCCAAGTTATTCTGATCCAACTGTGTGCTGATTTATGAGCGAAGAATCAAGCGCTTGTTCATTCAAACATATGGAGCTGAGATACATGACCATGTGAATATCATTTTCTTCACTTGCGCATTTATTGAGTGTCTGCTCATGGTTTTGATTGGGGGTGTACATAAGTCAAGCTGGCTTGAGGCTCGACTTGGTCAAAGCTTGGCTCGATCCCCTTTGAATGGGGCTCGATGCGGCTTGGAAAAGGAACCAAGCCGAGCTTCAGCCTGGGAAAAAAGATTGGACTCGGCTCAGAAAACCCAGACTATTGTAATATGTTGTTTAATTTGTATAGACATCAACTAAAATATACTCGTACTAGATTTTAGCATTGAATTTAATAAGTTTCATTTTTTATAGAGAATTTCCAATTTACAAAAATAAGTCACAAGAATATGATTCAACGAGTCTGCTAATGGCTACTATAATTACTTCTTTTCTTAAAACAAGTTGCCATGTTTTTACCTTTTAGATTCTCATAATTTGAATGAAGTTTTAGTTTTAAAGTATTTCTATAATTTTGAACTTGTTTGCTTCAAAAAAACTAAAAAAAAAAAAAATTGAGACTCTGCTTGAACCTCAGTGAGCACTACCGAGCTCAAGCTCAAACTCAAACTCAAAGCTTGGGGAGCTTTGATTCAAGCTTCGAGCCTACATGGAGATACTGAGAAATTTTTTTGAGCCTGCCCATTTTTTCTCATTTACATCCGTAGTTTTTTCCTTCCTCTGATATTTCCCTCTTCCCCCAACCCCCACATAATGTTTAGGAATGAGTTTCTATATTTTGTGTATTGTAACCTAGATAATGCAATGTGCGTCTCTAAAAGAAATCATGAATTTTCATGCAGATGGCTACGCGCACAATATTATGATTTCAGCATTTTGTAGCATTGGAAAGATGGAAGAAGCGAAGAAGCTCGCTAACGAATATGAAATTTTGTTTGATAAATATGACTTGATCATCTTGAATGTCATGCTTTGTGCTCACTGCAGAGCAGGTGATATGGAAGGTGTGATGCAAATGATGAGAAAGATGGATAAACTAGCTATAAGTCCGGACGAAAACACCTTCTGCATTTTGATAAAATATTTTTGGAGAGAGAAATTATATGTTCTAGCGTATCGTAGCCTACAGGACATGCATAGCAAAGGTTATCAGCTGGAAGAGGTACCCTATTGTCATGTACTTTGTTTTGAGATGCTAAGACTTGAGAAATGTGTTTTTCGTTTAATCATTAAAAATGGTTATGAATTAATAACTCAGCAACGGAAAATCTTGGCCCTGAAGCTGTTGAAGCTCATGGTGTCCTCGCAGTTTGCACATGTCGCTTTGTTTTACCATGGTGACCTAGTGACCATACATTCAGAAGATCTTTATTCATTCTCCCGCACGATTGTAGATTAAGCATCACCAGGATGAGTTTGGCTGATTGGGAAAAGAGGGGGGGGGGGGGGGGGGGGGGG
>ONZK01005588.1:5420-17729 GCA_900322385.1 Pharnaceum exiguum
GAATTACAAGAGAATTCAAATGTATTTTATTATACTTAAATAATCACCTATTAATAACAAGATAATATAAAACGGGTTTTCCAATTGTTTTCCTAATAGTATGTATATTTATATGTGTGCTAAATAAAATTGGTGGTGGCTATTGTTCAATAGCATGCGCGTTAAACCTACCTAGCGGATAGGTCCATGGGTTTACCTAGTCTAAGTGGACTCACCTCCCTTAGATCGGGGCCCATGTGCCTACACTTCCATAGACTTTTCAACGAGTAGGGTGATAATGTGCTTCATCTGGGAGACCTAGGGCGTCCCGAGGTTGCCCGAACTTATAGTGGAGGAGTAGCACACTATTGCCACTGTACAAGAACAAAGGGGATGTACAGAACTGTGGCAATTACAGAGGAATTAAACTTCTCAGTCACACCATGAAATTGTGGAAAAAGGGTGATTGAGATGCAGCTTCGGAAGGATACCGATATCTTCGATAACTAGTTTGGGTTTATGCCAGGACGTCGACAACCGAAGCCATACACCTCCTCAGGCGCATGATGGAACTATACAGGGAACGACAGCGCGATTTACATTTGGTGTTCATCGACTTGGAAAAAGCATACAACAGAGTCTCTAGGGAGGTCTTGTGGAGGTGTCTGGAGAGTAAAGGGGTTCCTGATGCTTATATTAGGGTCATTAAGGATATGTATGAGGGTGTAACTACTAGTGTTCGTACGGCGGGCGGCGACACAGACCCTTTTCCAATTGAAGTAGGTCTGCATCAAGGGTCAGCACTGAGTCCGTCCTTGTTCTCCACCGTTATGGATGAACTAAGCAAAGGATTCAGGGAGACATCCCTTGGTTTATGCTTTTTGCGGACGATATTGTAATGGTGGACGAGACGCGTGCTGGAGTCGACGCCAAATTGGAGGTATGGAGGGATAAGTTGGAATCAATAGGACTGAGGATGAGTAGGACGAAGACCGAGTATATGTGCTGCAACTTTAGTGGTGTGGGGCGGTAGGAGGGAGTGAGTATTGGTCCAGATGATATTCCCAGAGTTGAGCATTTCAAGTACCTTGGGTCCTACTTGCAAAGCAATGGGGAGATCGATGATGATATCTCCCATCGTATCTCAGCGGGGTGGCTTAAGTGGAGGGCTGCTTTAGGGGTACTATGTGACAAGAAGATCCCGATTAAACTCAAAGGAAAGTTTTATAGAGCTGCAGTACGTCCGACGATGTTGTATGGAGCCGAATGTTGGCCGGCTAAGAAGCTGCAAGAGCAGAAATTAGCAGTTGCGGAGATGCAGATGTTGCCGGATGTGCGGTCTTACTAGGCTGGACAAGATTCGAAACGAAGTGGTTAGGGCGAAGCTGGAGTAGCTGCACTCGTGGAGAAGATGCGAGAGACCAAGCTGCGATGGTTTGGACACATTAGAAGGAGAGGCACGGATGCACCAGTGCGTAGGTGCAAAAGCATGGTTGTGAGTGGGTTTCAAAGGAGAGGTAGGCCGAAGAAGAGTAGGGGAGAATGTATTAGACATGATATGACTAGCCTATCACTTAGCAAGGACATGGCAGAACGAGGATTAGGGTAATAGACTGTTAGAGTATGGTGTTAGACCTGTTCGGATAAGGGTGTAGTGTTAGCATGTGAGGACTTGGTGAGTCTAGTATTTTTGTTGTGTTCACACTTACATGGTAGTTGTCGTATTGTCTGCAAATTTTTGTGTTCTTACAGGTACTTTACTCATGCGTTTCGGAGGCGTGGCAGGTATACACGACTTTATATTTTTGCGGTTATATTGATTACTAACGATTGTTCACTGAGGGTACAAATGTTTTATGGGTATATTTAGTATATATATCTAACGATTTCTCCTTACAGGTACAATTGTGTTTAATGGGCACATTGGTTTTTGACGATTTTTGGTTTCATTGCAGGTACAAACAGATTTCTCATAAAGGTACTAAGTAGGTCATTCTGGAAACAGTCTCCCGATTTTTCAAATCGGGGTAAGGCTGCGTACATCAGGCTGCCTCAGTACCCTATCTTAGATGGGAAAATACCGGGACTGTTGCTGTAAAGGGAGGGAAAATATGGAGGGAAATGTATACAGCCGTGAGTAATATAGGGATAGGAAAAGAATAATAAATTTGATTGATTGCCCATATTTTCTTTTCTTTAGATTTCTATAGGTTTTCTACTCATTTTGAGGGGAAAAGTCTATGAACAAAAGAGACCAATTATAACTAGAAGATTGATCCTGTTTTACCTAGATATTGTCAGATTTCATTTTCTTTGGTTTTCCTTTTTGAAACCAAACACATGAATATTTTGATTTCCACACTTTTCTTAAATTTTCATAGTTTTCATCATTAAAAGGGGAGTTCCCAATCTGAGTCTTAGAGATGATATAATTTTATCCCCTAGTAGAGATAAATGTTGCAATGACATGGAAAACTTGTTTCAGTTTTCTGAACTCTGGGAAGTTGAGAACAATTATTCGGATGAGATGATTACGCCGAAGATGAAGGCCTCCTTATTGAAAGTCTGCTGACATAATGTGAAGCACTGAGTGAATCACCTATAAAAGGCGTTAATTAGTTTAATTTGGATATTTCTTGTGATAGGACGGATGATTGTGTAGGTTGTATACAGAGTGATGATGGGAGAGGCTCAAGTTTCTTCCCGTAGGTGGTGTCGACTTGTTCGGAACACCTCAGCGCACCAATCGTACACATATGGGTGATACATCTTGCAAAATAATGTACGTTAGCCCTATAGGCACTGGGGAGTTGTCGCATAATCCACAAGAGTTCCTGAATAGGATGTAATTTAAATTGGTGACTTCCTTATGGGAGGATGTTATTCTCCGGGAGACTCCAAAGGTGTATTGTAGGAGGAGAAAGAAAAAATGGGAGAAAGAACTTCGTAATCTTGAGTCCACTATTAACTATGACAGAGATAGTACACATGGTGGTGGGTGGAAGCAATCTAAATGAAGATCCTAAGTTGGAATGTAAACGGTCTTGGGAGGTGGAGGCAATGGAAGAGGGATATGATAAAGCTGATTATTGAAAAAGATTCCCTTGATGTGGTTCTTTTACAAGAAAAAAAGTTGGAGGAGGTGGACTCTTTTATGGTGAAGACTTTTTGGGATACGTACATGAAGGATTGGGTTACTCTGCCGTCTATTGGGGCATCTAGGGGTGTTATGATCGTGTGGGATACTAGCTAGGTATGCGACTAGAAAGGAGGTTGTTGTGGGTTCTTTCTCAATTTCCGTGTGCTTAGAAATTAGAGGAAGATGAAGCTAGTGGATTTCTTCAGTTTACGGCTCATGCGCTGCACATGACCGTGTCTCATTTATCGAAGAGTTGGACTGCTTGGCAGGACTTTGTTCCCCACGATGGGTAGTTAGAGGTGATTTTAATGTGGTGCGCAGTGTTGGCAAAAGGATAGGTAGTCACATTAGCCGATACATGAGGAATTTTGATGAGCTCATTCGAGAGTGTGAGTTACGATCCTCCTTTGGCAAATGCTCGGTTCACTTGGTCTCGTGGAAATGTTAGATCGAGGCTAGACAGATTCTTATTCACTTATGAATTTGAGGATGATTTTCCTTCTCTTGTCCAGGAAGTACACGCACACCCATGTTAAGATCACTTCCCTCTTATACTTCAATCTAATGCGGTACAATGGTCTGACTACTTCTAGGTTTCAAAATATGTGGACTCTACACCCAGATTTCAAAAGAAAAGTCGAAGAGTGGTGGGGGGAGTGTGAGATACGTGGATGGAAAAATTATTGTTTTATGATGAAGCTAAAGTTTGTAAAAGAAAAATTCAAAACTTGAAAAAAGAGGTGTTTGGCTATATAAGAGTGAAAAATGAGGCGATTTGAAGGAAATTGATCGTGTGGATCAACAAATCATCATGGGTGATATGGATGTGGATCTGCTAGGAGTGTGGAGTTGAAAAATTCCCTAGAAGACTTAATTATGAAGGAGAAGCAAAGTCAACACCAGAAGATGAAGGTAAAGTGGGTTACAGATGGGGATGAAAATTCACGATTATTCTTTAAGGTTGCCAATGATCTTCGAAGAAGAGGTTTCATTAAAGAGCTTGAGGGTGATGCGGGGAAGGTGTTTAATAACATCGATTTCAACTAAAATAACATCATTTTATGAAAAACTCTTTACAGAGGAAAACATTGATAGGCCTTTTATACAAGGTTTGGCTTGGGATCCTATACCTTCGTACTTGGGTGTTTGGTTGGAGAGGGCTTTCGAGGAAAAGGAGATTAAGAGTGCTGTGTTTAGTATGGATATGGAACTGGTGGTTTCACTATGGCATTTTTTCAAGATTGTTGAGGAGTTGTTAAGGATGATCTTTTTGGTGTATTTGCGGAGTTTCATGAGAATGGGGTGATTGGCAAGAGTATGAATTCTAACTTTATCACTTTAATTCCAAAGAAAGATAGATCGATCAGGGTTCGTGATTCTCGCCCAACTAGTCTTGTGAGTAGTGTTTAGAAAATAATCACAAAAGTGCTCTCACTGAGATAAGGAGAGGTTCTTTCTTCTACGAAATCTTTGTCACAGAGTGCCTTTGTGAACGGAAGAGAGATTTTAGATGCTGCATTAGTTTCTAACGAGATAATTGACGAGGTGAAACGGAAATGCGAGAAATGAGTGGTATTAATTGCTAACGAGATAGTTGACGAGGCGAAACATAAAGGCGAAAAGGAGTGGTATTCAAGCTGGATTTTGAAAGGCTTATGATAGAGTTAGTTGGAAATTCTTAGACTCTGTACTCCTTTTGCGATGGAGGCAGTGGATTAAAGGTTGTGTGTCCAATACTTATTTTTCGGTACTGGTAAATGGCGCAGCTAGTGAATGGTTTTCTACGTTCGGGGGAATCAGGCAAGGCGATCCTTTATCTCCCTTTTTGTTCACATTGGTGGGTGATGTTCTTAGCAGGATGTTTGAGAGGGGTGTGGAGGTGGGAGTGATGGAGGGTTTTCTAGTGGGAAGAGATGTTGTTCATGTCTCCCACTTACAATTTGCAGATGACACGATATTGTTTTTAGCAGCGAATGAGGAGAAGTTCCGAAATATTCTTTCCCTTTTGCAGACTTTTGAAATAATTTCTGGCATGAAAATTAATCTCTACAAGTGTATTGTATCAGGCATTAATGTTGACGATTTATCTCTTCAAGCTTTTGTTTCACTTGGTGGGTGTCAAATACAAACATGGGCTCTCACTTATTTAAGTGTTCCTCTTGCGGGTAATTCACGCTCGTAGTCTTTTTGAGAGCCTGTTGTGTCATGAGTTGCCAAGCGGCTAGATGGTTGGAAAAAAGTTTATTAGCCTATTACTCATTGGGTGGACGTATTACATTGCTCTGTTCTTGCTTATTTAGCATTCCTTTATATTATCTATCGCTTTTTAAGACCCCAGTTGGAGTTGTTACGAATATCGAGAAGTTAATGAGGGATTTCTTATGGTTTGGGCCTGATGGAAATAAGAAAAATCACCTTGTTAGTTGGAATAGGGTTTGTAGGCCTAAGGAATAGAAGAGGCTTGGGTATTGGAAAATTAGTTATGAAGAACATTACTCTTGTGGGGAAATGGTTGTGGCGATTCCCACTGGAGCAAGATAGTGTTTGACATCGAGATTAGGAGCAAGTATGGGCTTGAAGGAAATGGGTAGGATGTGGCCTCTTCTATGAGAGTCACGCATGATTTTCCGTGGAAGTTTATTTCCCAAGTGTCTTCATTGTACTTTCCACTTGTGAAGTACAAATTAGGTGACAGGAAACGCATAAGATTTTGGGAGGTTTTATGGCTAGGGGACCAGGCACTGGGCGTGAGGTTTCCCCGCATTTTTAGGCTATCATCCATTCATGATACTTTTATTTCTCAATTCTTTGCGGGAGATGGTTCATGTAATCTCCATTTGCGGCGGAATCCACATGAGTGAGAGATGGAGGAGCTCACTTCCTTATTAAATGCTCTTTCTAACGTATATTTTCCGGGCGGTAAGGATTCTAGAGTTTGGTTGGGTGATAATTCTGGTATGTTTTCGACCAAATCATTCCTTATTAGCCTAAGTGCACCCTTAAAGTATATATCCATTGTTTCTGATTGCTAACTTGGTATGGAAAGCAAAGGTCCCATATAAGGTGAAAGCATTCGTGTGGACTTTGTGTTTGGGAAGAATTAATACTAATGACCTGCTACAACAGAGCAGACCTCGTAGTGCTCTTTCTCCGGATATATGTGTGTTATGTAAGGCTGGTGTAGAGACTTCATGTCATCTCTTCCTACATTGTGACTTTGCACGTGTCTTATGGACTAAGTTCTTTGGTGTCATGGGGAAGCATTTGGTTTGTCCATCATCTATAATAGAATTCTTGCAAATCAAGTATATGTCTTTTAGGAGAGGGATAAAGAGAAGAAGATGTTATGCAAAGCGCATTGATGGCAATACTTTGGAGTATTTGACTTGAACAGAATGCGAGAGTTTCCCGCGGAGTACTTCGTGTGTTTTGTCACCTGATTTGCTTTGGGATCGAGTCACTTTTCTTGCTTCCTTGTGGCCAAGGCCACGGGAGATTTTGTAGGCCAACCTTTGAGTGTTTTACAAAGGAATTGGTCTAACTTGTAATTGTTATTTTAGGAGGACGACTTGTCCTCCATATCCATCAATGAATTTTTTCTTATCTAAAAAAAAAGATACGCAAACCTCCCATTGCATTATTCAAATGCAAGGGGGAAAAACGGCACGGGGGACGAGCATCCTGAGCAGCCGAGACTCGTATCGATTCTCCGGAAAAAGTCTCCGTGGAAGTCAACCTTCTGGAGAAGAAGGAGGGGCAGCTGCACCCAACTCAAGTGGGGGACAGTTGGGTGAAGCATGTAATTGCATCTGATCCATCAAGTACAGCTCCTCAAGTGAAGGGGGATCATCATCCCTCACACCCGCATCCCTTAGACGCCCAAAGTTAACCGTATACACATGTCTCCTACTACTCCCAACTCCAATTCCCTCTCATGTACATACACCCTCAACTTCAATAGGCCCAATAATATCATTATGCACTTCTTGCCGAGAGCACCTCATTCTACCTTCCTCATCATATGCATGATGACATGTACGGATGTACCAAGCATACATGAAAACCAACCATGTCTAGTTACAAGTACACAATAATTGTCAGCCATACCTACACCTTGAAAAAGAGAAAATACATTAATATAAAAAAATGGCATAGGAGTAATTTATAAAACCAGGGGGTAAGGGCAGTTATGGGCGAAAATAAATACAATGAAGGTGAGATGAGGGGCTGTTATTTTGAGGAAAGGGAGAGGCAAAATGGTAGAAAACAGACTAAGAAACATATCATAAAACAGAAGAGGATAATAATCACCACAACATATACTCCTATTCATATGATACTAAACAGAACAAGACTTTTATTTCTTGAAAAGTTGAAAAGTATAAATCAGTTACAACCATAAAAAAAAATATAATCAGACCAAGGAACAAATATCAGAAATAATTGAAAAATAATAAAGCCCAATCATACTACATACTTAAGTCCATATAACCATTTCTTTCCACAAATTCATTTTATCATTTCACTCTCGTCCCCAAACTTAAGTTCACTGATAGTAAACACTAACAAAGGAAATGCTAATAATAAACCATAAATCAAAAATTTATAAATCAGGTTAGTCGAATTTACATTTTTTTTAAACCCCTTTTTTGTATTTAATTGTTATAAACCATAAATCAAAAAATAACCATGCATATAAAAAAATAAATATAATGACCACAACATATACTCCTATTCATGTGATACTAACAAAAAAATGAGTTCTTATTCTTAAAATCTGATTAAAATAAATACTGACAATAACCAAATTATATGAAGATATCATAACTATTAAAACCAGATTAATAATTATATGTTGTGTTGTTAATATTTTTATATTTTTGAATGAGAAAATTAAATAACCAAATGAGATAATAAAAAAATAACCACATGATATTTAACAAAGTAATAAAATAACTGCATCAAACATGATCCAGATTTTACGAAATAATGTAAACCATGCAAAAAAATGACATCAAATATGAACATAAACTACAATTAAAAAACAAAAATTACATGCATAGCAAGAAATGAAAAAAAGATGAAAAGAAACTAGTAGGGTAAGAGAGGGAGGAATGAACTTACAAATATGGAATATGTTTCAGATCAAGAGGGTACAGTGATGGAGGCGATGAGAAACTTCCAGATCGAGAGAGCATCAACAACAACAACCCACGAAAAGCCCATATCTGTTAGTAGAGTAATAGGTTTCTTGAGTGTTTGATGTGTGTGTGTGTGTGAGAGAGAGAGAGAGAGAGAGAGTGAGAGAGAGAGAGAAGATTGTGAATGACACATCTCGCGGTGAGAGTGATGGTACAGAGAGGGAGGGGGTAGAGATGGTAGAGTGATGGAGGCGGCTGATTAGGGTTTGAGGGGTGAGGGTGAGAGTTATGGTAGAGAGAAGACAGAGAGTTTTCTAGAGAGTGAGAGTGAGAGAATGTAGTGGGGAAATGAATGAGAGGGGAGGGGTGTGATCTTTCGTGAGTGTTTCGGAAAAAACAAGGGAAATGTGGTAATTAGGGAGGGAAATAAATGAATTGGGGCGGGAACTAAGAGAAAAGAAGAGGGGATAGGTTGTTATTTCCTCAAAGAAGCGGGGGCAGAAAGGTCTTGTAAGCGTAAAAAACAGACCAAAAAAGGGAAGGGGAAGAACAAATTGACCTTCCCCAAAATGAAATAGGGGGAAAACAAATAGAAACAGAAAGAGTATTCAAATTTTGTAATTTTTTATTTTTATTTTTGGGGGGTATGTGCCACCTTGACCCGATTAACTCGTTTTTGCAGGGTAAAGCGCTTCAAAGTTGGGGTCAATCATTGTCAAACAACATCATAAGCAGTACAGTAAAACGTGTCTTGCTATACATATAGCTTGCGTTGATAGATAATCTCAATTTGTCAAGGATTCAACATTGCAGCAAACAAATGATAGGGAAGAGAAGTAGGGAAGAGTGATGGCGGCCAGATAAGAGAATTTGGTCAGTAGCTTACGGATGGAAGGGGGTATGCCAAATTGCCAACTACAGAACAAAGAGGAAATGTAGGAAATTAAAAAAATCACCAATAAAAAGGATAAATGGCTACTAATTGCAGCACCAACACAAATGCCATACCAGTATACCACTGAGGAACGGTAGGAAAAATTAAAAAATCACCAGTAAAAATGATAATCGCAGCACCAACACAAATGCCATTCTACTAAAACCATCTTTGCCTATATACTGATATACATCAGAAAAAAGGAACTGTATTATCTGAGCAATGAGTGTAATGACAATTTCCAAAGATACTTAGCTAAGCTACCCAAATGTTAGCAACTCATAAATCTGCAGTGTTTCTCATATGAGTCATATCTAATCATGCCTGTATAATATCCCGGAAGGTACAACTCTGGTGAGCAAAGTGCATACAAGTACAAAGGCCTAACCTAAACCTACAGAAAAAGAAATGTGAAAAAGCAAAGTGCATATTGTGATCATTGAGCATCAGATAACCGCCCTAGTCCACAGTAAAAAGCTTTCCTGAAAAGCGGGTGAACAGCACCACTCAATATCTCTGAGTCTATCCTCTCAACATGAGGCCATATCTGGTCAAAATCAAGAATCAACAAGACAACATCAACATTCAGATTGATAATGGCGATCAGATCAAATGCAGGTATCAAAGATATCTTGCTGACACTACACACTAAATGCACTTATCTGAAAATATAAGGGAGATTTTGTAGGCCAACCTTAGAGTGTTTTACAAAGGAATTGGTCTAACTTGTAATTGTTATTTTAGGAGGACGACTTGTCCTCCATATCCATCAATGAATTTTTTCTTATCTAAAAAAAATGAACTAGGATTTTATCTTTACCTCGGAAGCATATTGTCTAGTTAAAGCCTTGATATAGCCCAGTGTTGATAGGCCCCATTGATCGGTTTCACTCAAGTCATATCCTGCTGATCCTTTGCTTCCATTTGAAATGCTGCTCATATGCAACAATTTATCAACAAAACAGGAAATATAAAGAACTTGAAAGACAGGATGAACCAGTCCAACAGTGCAAGAACCACACAAACCTGCTAGCTATTTTTTCTCCGTCTAAATCCATTGCTGATTGTTCCTCGGAATCTATAGCCATGGTATCGGTGTGATTTGAGTGCAAGCTTCGGGATGAACCAATCCCCGAGGACTCAGGGAGGCGATCAAGTAGGACAGCAGAAAAATTCTTATACAAGGAGATGAACAAGGCCTGAATATGGGAAGATAAAGCTGATTTAGATTTAATGACAATTACAATTCTAGTTACCCATAACTCAAAAGGCCAGGATAACATATAAAGCTAATCCAGAAGTTACGCGTTTACAAGTCACGGCCATCTTCTAAGGGATCAGGAAGCAGACAGAAAGGGGTAAGTAACATACATGAACTAACAGATGTAGATTTCCATCTACAACAACAAAAAAAAAAACAGCAGGTAACAAAAAAGATTTACTATAATGGAAAATTGACAGAGAGGTCAAAGAAACTAAAAACAACAGTCAACAGGATCAACAAATCTGCAACAATTATAAAGACATGACATAAGGCATAAGAGTGTATGAGTAACGTTGACAAGTTTGAATATAGGTCTCAATGCATAGAGTAGATGAAATAATCCTGGAACTTCAGACTGTATGGTGTCACTGGTAATACGATAAGGAATCAAATTTGTCAAGGAATTATGAATTTGTGTACTCAAGGAAAAAACTGCTATCAATAGTACAAGATAATGGAACCCTCATGAATCATGATTGCCACAACCATCAGAAACAGCAAAACAAAACTGCAACGAAGGAAAACAAAATCCAAGGTCTGAACACCCACCTCGTTTTCACCAAGTGCACGTACAAGAAGAGCTTCTTTTGCCTCCAAAGACTCTCGTACTGACATCACTTCCTCTTTTGCCTTCTCAGACAATGATTTGAGACGATTAAACTCAACAGGAGTCTCGCCTACGACAGGTTCACCATTCATAAGTGTAAGCTTTGACTCCGACATCTCAAACTCTGCTTCAGCCTTGGCTGCTTTTTCTTCAGCTGACTGAAGCCGTTTGTCAAGCGAGGACATCTCCTTCCTCAGATCACATATGCGGTTGTATGTTTTGCTTATGGCATTTCTAAGAACCTATCAACCAATAAAAGAGAAAGTTAACAAAGTTCGAGAGTGATCGGCTTATCAAACTCAACGAATAAAAAAAGATCAAAAAATGGGTACATCATCAAAACGAAGAGAAACTCCCGTCCACACAGAGGATAATCTTTTTGAAAGTTAAACCGCACGGAAAAATCCGCTTCTAGATGCAAAAGTAGAAGACAAAAGGAATGCCAATAGTGATAAGTGCAAACACACACATGAACACGCACACACAAAGTAACACACATGCACGTGCATATGAGTTTGGTAGAGAACTTTAAGCGAGATAGTACTACGAAAAAATTGGCTTATCAGTAACCTACCTCCCAAGGGCAATCTGAAGTGTGAAATTGATCAACATTGGCTACAGAGAAGACCCATCTTATAATAGCCAAACTACAGATAAGGCGATAACCCATCATGCGATCAATGGCTATAGCTGTCATTTGGGTGCTATTCTTCCAGAAAGCACTCACTTCACCAAGAAGCATGACTTGTTTGTCTTCATCCGGACATAACTTCGCAAAAACTTGTCCGTATCTCTCTAAAACAGTCATTAGATGAGTGAAGCTCTTTGATCCAACATTAAGGAGAGTTTGAACAACTACTTCAAGTGTGACATTTAAACCATGAATGGTAATCACGTTTTCTTCAATCCATGATATCACTTCTCGTGCAGTTTGCTTCCCCCTAATCATGCTGATAAATTCCTCTGACAGGGCAACCAACTCTGCTCTTTCCATCCCATCTTGTGCATTATATCTGAAGCTTGGACCACCCTTTGAGGGAAGCAACTCCTCCAGGCCAGGGGCATTTTCAACACTCTGTCAAGGACACCGTGATGGGAGTCATATTAAAGAAGAAACATCAATAACAAGAAAAAATATAATATAGATATATTACTATATAATTGTTCAATCTTTTTTCTTTTATGATAAAATAGATTTATTTATTTTTTTAGATAAGAAAAATTTTATTAATGAGTTGGAGGACA
>ONZK01005596.1:6617-17651 GCA_900322385.1 Pharnaceum exiguum
AGAACTATCACCCAACCAAACTCTAGAGTCTCTCTCGCCCGTAACAAGAGCACTATTAAGAGTGTCAATTAATGAAGCGAGTTCATCCATCTCGCGATCATGTGGATTACGCCTCAAATGTAGATCCCAAGAACCGTCTCCCAAAGATTGAAAGCTGGAAATAGGGGCGTCATGAAGAGCTGATAACCAATACACTCGAGGGAACCTCATACGCATCGCTGCATCGCCCAACCACAAATCCTCCCAAAATCCATTGTTCATCTCATTGCATCACACCGATCTCTGCATCTATTTACATTATATTTTGTACTCCTGACTGAAATGTTGTTCTGTTTGTACTTTTCAGTATTAGAGACCACTCGGAGAGGACCATATGCGCTTGAGGATATGATCTTGATGGGGAAAGATGCTGGGAAAGAGCTCCTCTCAAGAGCTGGTCCTGGCTTTTTTGATCCACGGTAATCTATTAAATTAGGGCAACAAGTGAGAGAACTCATTTCTTGGTCTTCAGACTTCTGAGGCCGATCACGGATTATCAATTGATCGTGTTGTAACTGTAGCTCAATGCTTGTTTTTTCGCGGTGTATCTTTAATCATGTATTGATCTGTTGTTGTAGCAATAGCATGGCAGTTTTCATAGTCTTAGATAGGGTAGCATCTCTGGCTCCATCTACAGTTCACTATCTGAGGGTAATCTTATATCTTTGTGGTTAGTTGGTTAATAAAACGATTCCAAGTTTTCTGCGCAGTCTTTGCTCTCTGGGCTTCATCCCACATTTCTTTTTCTTTTTTTCTTCTCTGCAATGAAGGCACATTGTACTCTTTTGTCCACTATGTAATTTGTATAATATTAGAGTTTGGAATTTCAATTGAGGAAAAATATGAGTATATGTCTTGACCATTATATTTTGGGGCGCCCCTTAATTTCAAAATCACTATGTTTTGAGATACAATAGTCAATTGATATTAGTGTTTTTGAATTAACTGCAGGGTCTTCTTTATAGCTTGAAGACTAGTGTAAGTATGTAACGCATCAACCATAATTTTCAGAAAGGGTTGTGAAATTCAGCTTTTGTTGAATCAATTAATCTCACCACGTTACAAACACAAGTTCAAATCAACTCCACAATCTCTCCCTCTATCGAACAAGTCTTGAAGCTTTCACGCAATAGCTTAACTGATTAACTATATTTCATTGTGGTTCCGATAGTTTTTGCCGTTTCCTTGAAGAATTGAACTAGAATAAAATTTCAAGAGGGGTTTTACCGTTGTAATTTCCTAAAACACAAGGAATTGAAAAAGAAAGGTATTTTAGAATACCTCTTGAGATCATGACTGTGCGACAAGAATCATCAAAGATACTCATTACCCCAACACGAATGTGTCGGTACCAGCCCTCGAACTGTGGTATCTACTGGAAGAAGATGTTGTCTACATCCAGTAGGCCACAGGAGGACTAGTAGCGGGAGTGTGCTTTAAAATTATCTGTCGCGAGGGAGTAAGAGACATCATAGACTTTTACTCCATCAAATATGGTATGGCGATAACTAGATTAGCTACAAAAACAAAAATTGGCACTATGCGGTAACTGGTAAATTCGCTGACAGTAAAAATTAGTTGGCTGACCAATCACGAATGCAACAAATGAAAAGATTTTAAAAAAGAGGTATTTTGAAATACCTCGGATGAAACCTTACGGTCACATCGTTTGATCAATTCTCATCATCATCACCATCATCAACAACCTACACATACCTGTCTCGAACCTTAGACGAGTTGGGGTGGCTACTAGTACTAGTGCCTCCTAACCAACAAGTCACAGGCAGAGTAGGTGTAATTCTGACGAAAAGATATTGTGAGGTCAGTTGCTGGGGAATGGAGTACAACAAAAAGGTGCAAGAAAAAAAAAGATGCTCATCAACATATGTACTTCACTACTTCACTAGTATCTCGCACCTTTCCATTCCGAGCTTTCCATGATTATCTTACGCCACCCACTTCAATTTTATCTTAAAAACTTTTTGATTTTGGACGTGTTACAATTTTTTCACCTTCTCATTTCTGTGAGAATAGTGTTTCCGCACTCTTTATTACCAATTTACCCTTCATATCCCATATCATTCCCCCCCTACATGCACCTCAAGTTATTTTCATAAAAAAATTGAGGGTAGATTGATTATTCTTTTTTGGAAAATGGTTAAAATTATATTAATGACACCATTTTCCAGTAAAGAATGAAGCTCAAACCTCGGAAAAAAAGTGTTTACAATCTCGCAACATTATCAAAATAACAAACTACTTATATCCCCAAACTAGTATCTATACAAGTCAAAACCGGGGCATTACGAAAAATAAAAAGCATTCTACTTCTCATAATCATCTTCATCTCGATTACTAGCACATCAGCAAGCTTTGTTCGATCACCAAAAATTCTATTGTTCCTTTCTAGCCAGAGACAGTGCACAGTGGTAGCAAGACAAAGCCGAGCAAGATTTTTATTAGTCCATTGCTTTCCTTTGTTCCATCTATGTTGCCATCTTAGTTCAGTTGTAAGTGAAATACCATAGTAGTCTTGAGGTTTGCCCAATGCTTTATCGAATCCCATATAAGCTTAGAATATTTGCAACAGAAAAAAAAGATGAGCAACACTTTCACAACTTTCTTCACATAGACTGCATCTGCTAGCAGAAAATTATCTTGAGTGAGAAGACAATTTTGCGCCACAAGAACCATAGTTACACTCTGTCTGAAAACAACAGCAGAATCTCATACACTATTGCTCCAATAGTAGTTCATTGCATCACCACAAAGATACTCATAGGCTTTCCTTGCATGAAAGAATTCATCTGTTGTCCACTCATCAGTTTTTCTTTTGCATTTTTGATAGAGCCAGTTCTTTGTATTAGTAATTCCATTGTATTCATAATACTTCTCCATATCCATGAGGCATTAGACTCAATGACTACAGACCAAATGTCATTAGTCTTCAAATAATATTTCTTAATCCACATAGACAAAACAGACTGCTGGTTCAACTGAATTCTCATCAAAATTTTTAGCATTTGGGACTGATTCCAACTCAATATCTCCTTAATACCCATTCCACCATTCTTTTTTGCTTTACTTATCCTATGCCAACTAATGAGAGTCATTTTTCTTCCACCATCTACATTCCCTCAAAATAAATCTCTTTGAAGTTTCTTAATTTCATCAACAACCCCCATTGGTAGTAATAAACCACTACACCAGAAATTCACAATCCCAAAAATAGTGGAATTAAGTAGTTGAGTTCGACTAGCATAAGATAGTAAACAATTTGCCCGATGATGAGTGAGACAATGGCTGAAACATGACAGTATTGAGCTTTTTTGAGTTTAGAGGCAAACCTAGATTGAATAAGCTTTGCTACATCGATCTAGTCTCATTCTTTTCAAAGAATTTTCCTTCACCAGTTAACTAGCGTCACAAAGATTCTACTAATTTAAGCGTTATTGCAAATTGAATTTTAAAGAGGGGTTTAAGTTTCTAAAAACGTAAGGAATTGAAAAAGAGAGGTATTTTAGAATACCTCTTGAGATCATCACAATGTAGAAGCGATCATCATAAACTCCACTCTCTTTCTCTCTTCCTCCCCCAACACAAATGTGTCGGTACCAGAACTCGAACTGAGGTATCTGCTGGAAGAAGATATGGTCTCCATCCAGTAGGCCACAGGAGGACCAGTAGTCGTATTGTGCTTAAAAATTATCTGAAATAAGGAGTACGAGACATCATACTTTATTCAATCAAACACGGGTATGGCAGCAACTAGAATAGCTACAAAAATAAATATTGGCACTATGCGCCTATGCGGTAACTGGTAAATCGCTGACATTAAAAATCAGTTGGGTGACGACTGACGAGTCACGAATGCAAACAAATGAAAAGATGAAAAAAGAGAGGTATTTTGTAACACCTCGGATGAAACCTTACGGTCACATCCTTCAATCTTCTCATCATCATCATCAACATCATCAACATCCTACACATACCTGTCTCGAACCTTAGACGAGTTGGAGTGGCTACTAGTACCTCCAAACCAACAAGTCACAGGCAGAGTAGGTGACATTATGAGGCAAAGATATTCAGACGTCAGTTTGCTTGGGAATGGAGTACAACAAAAAAGGTGCTAGAGAAAAACAAAATGATCATCAACATATATACTTGACTAGTTGACTACTAGTAGTATCTTGCCCCTTTCCATTCTAGAGTTTTATAATTATTACCACTTTGTCCTTTCTACCCCATAATATTTTTCCACATACACCTCATGTTATTTTCATAAAAACATGTGGATAGATTGGTCTTATTTATTTCAATAGGAAAATTTGTGTGAGACGAGTCTGGCCAAATGAACCAAAAAAAATTTTCGTTTTTTTTTTGAAGTCTATACAAATGAAAAATGAATCTCATACAACTGAAAAATGACCCCATACAACTGAAGTTAAAAACTGAAAAATGACCTACATACAACTGAAAAATGACCCCCATACAACTGAAAAATGTATAACAAGTTAAAACTGAAAAAAATGACCCCTATACAACTGAAAAATGACCCCCATGTTAAAACTGAAAAATGACCCCATACAACTGAAAAATGACCCCCATGTTAAAACTGAAAAATGACCCCCATACAACTGAAAAATGACCCCATAGTAAAAAAAAATTCAAAAAAAAAAACCCGTCTCACACTAACCTAGTGTGAGACGGTCTCACCCAAGTTTTTGTGTTATTTCAAATATATCTTTTCTTAAATCTTGTTCATTCAATAGGGTGTGAAATAAAATTGACACAGAGGAGTACTAGGCACTAAAAATGAAGCTAGGCTTTAGATCTCAAAAAAAAATAAAAAATATGAAGCTAGGCTTTATACTACATCGATTTGGTTACAAATTATTTCTTCTTATTGGCGGCTCTTGCGAAATGTTTAAATATAATTTTATACAAAGATACTACTAATTTAAGCATTATTACAAATTGAATTTTAAACTATAGGGTAGGGTTGGCAATCGTGTCGGGTTGTGTCGGGTTCGGGTTTGTGTCAAGTATAAACGGGTTAGAGAATCCTTGACCCATAACCTACCCATTTAATAAACGGGTTTTGGGACCTTGACCCAAACCCAACCCATTTAGTTAGGCGGGTTAAGCGGGTAACCCATGACCCATTTAAAAAATCTATATATAAAAAAAAATCGCCACATTCTACTTTAAAAATTACTTAAGTTGTAAACGACTAAAACCATAATAAGTATCTACGGTTTTAATGGACATTCGCAACTTGGATTATTAAATAAGAGTTTAAATGTGGATTAACTACCTGACTTTTACACTTGATTAAGTACGAATAAGTGATGAATAAAGAATGTGTTTCTAAGTTATAAGTTGACGACTCAATGAACGAAACGAAAATTAAAAAATTTAAACTTGATGGAAATGTGAACGTATTAGGAGGAGTTTTGGGCTTAGAAGTATAAAATATTTCCTAATTAATTACATATTTCTTCATAAGCGAGATTACGTGGTCACTAGATTGTGATTGACAATAATTAACATAGGAATTGCCAAAAAATTGAATAATAAACGGGTAAACGGTAAACGGTTCGATAAACGGTTAACATCGTGTTGACCCATTTATTCTTCGGGTTAAACGGATCAGGTTTCGGGTCAAACGCTTCAAACCCGTACCTAACCTTTTAACTATATGGGTCGTGTCGTGTTGACCCATTTACATAAACAGGTCGAGTTCTCTTGACCCAAACCCATTTATTTCGGGTCGCGTTCGTGTCGTGTTCTCGTGTCGTGTCAACTTTTGCCAGCCCTACTATAGGGTATGAAATACTTAAAAAAAATTAGAACTTAAAACATGCCAGATTTTCATCTTATAGCACACAAACTTCCATATGAGACAACTTCAGGCCTGTTCTCCCCAATTTATTTTGTCAAAAAACTGAATTTTTTGTTTAATTGTTTTGACACTCAAACACTTATCAAAACCCTATCAATATTGTACGTTTGTGAAACTAGATGTTGAGACATTTCCAATGATATACTAATAACTAACAATGGATATCGGGATGAAAACATATTACGTTCACAAGTTACGAGTTGAATTGCGAAAAACTGAAGTGAAGTTTTTAGAAGTTGCGGAAAACAGGCCCTCAACTCATATGATGCAATGGAGTTTCAAATATTTTTTATAGAAATTGAACAAGGATCACTATTAGTTGATATATGTTTGATCTTTATAATTTTCAAAATTTTGGTTAAACTAGTAGTTAGTGTTTGATCCTTGGTATGGAGTTTTGAGAAAGATTACTGTGATCTGGGCGATTTATAGTAAAATCTTTATCAATTAATTGTTTGGGGACCGCCATTTTTTTTTATTTCAGAGGTTCAAAAAGGGATATTGTATCTTCAAAAACAAGATTATTTAAACGAGGTTATTTATTTATCAAGTATTAATTAATAGAGGTTATGCTATAGTAACTAAAAGATATCGAGTTGAAAATAATTGAAGAAGATATCGAAAAGCAAAAAAACAAAAATTAAAATGTAAAAATGCATGGAACAAAAAATATATTAAAACTGGTTTGGTAGATTTAGTTAATTTACTTTTTTTTAGCTTTCATTTCCGAATATAAATTTGATTTTTCCCTCAAAAAAATGTTTAATATTCTTTTTTACACTTTTTTGCAAAATAAAGAGACCAAAACAACACAATAAAGTGAACCCAACTAATAGATCCAAGTTTTTATTTTTCATAAATCGGTTCTTTTTAAAATTTACTCCATTTGATTTTTGTTAATTTGGGAGCGAGATAGTATTGAAGAACTGATATTTTGGTAAATTTTTTGTCAATATTACAAAATAATTTTGGCAAAAAACCTACAATAATGTGTATTGGTGTTTTAAAATTTGAATTAACTAAACAGTTAAAATCGGGAACCGGTGACCGTATTGGTCAGGAACTAATCAAAATCAACGTTCAAAAAGTACTAAACATAAAACTCATCAAGAACCGGTTAAAATTGTTAGACTTGTCAAAGCCTATTGGTTTTGACCATTTTTTGTCCTATTTTGATGATTCTTAACCAAATTTTATGCTGATTTAAAAGATGCGGTTTTATGAACTGATTTTCATACGGGTTAAACCAATGAGTAGACTGGTTTGATGATGTTCGTTTTAAAAACATTGGTACACAAAGGCAGCTTAAACTCTTTGGGGCCATAAAATTGGAAATTCTACTAAAATTTAGTGTTGAGTATGAAATTTATTAGTACCTAGATGAATCATATTATCAATATTTATAAATTGTTAATAATTTTAATATTGATATATAGCACAATAAGTATAATTGATTAATTTCTTATTAAAACAAATCAGAAATCTTTCATTTATGGGCTTAATATCAACAATCCCAGTATGATCCCGTCTCAAATGGGGTACTGAGGGAGCCTGATGTATGTAGCCTTACCCCATAAATGAAAAAGGATATTTTACGTTTTGGTGCCCTGAGTTTTGGCCTAATTATGAATTAGTGTCCCGAGGTTTGGATATTATTTTTTTGGTGACCTGAGGTTTGCTTCCGTTAGCTTTTTAGTGGTTTGACCGTTAAGTTGAAGGGTTGACTGTTAAAATTGGTGACGTGACAGTTGATTTTCAGATTTATGAATGTTAAATGTCCAATTTACCCCTTTAAATGTCCATTTTATGACCGTTAAAATAAATGATATGAAAATAGAAATCTAAGTAAGCTGTCAAAGAAATTTTAAAAAAAATAATTAAACTTTCTGTATAATAAACAAAGTTGGAAAAATTAATATATTAATACTTTGAGGGTGTATATGTCAAATGAAAAATACCTTAATGTCACAATGATAATGTAAAATACCAATATGTCCAAATGGATGAAAGAAAAATACTATTTTGGGTATTTGGGGGTGAAAAAAAGTAAGTGCCAATTTTTTTAGGTAAAAAGACTTAAGTGCCCTTATTTTTAACAGTCAAACATGCCACTTAACGGTCAAATCACTAAAAAACTAACGGCAGCAAATCTCAGGTTACCAAAAAATAATATCCAAACCTCGAAACACCAATTCATAATTATGCCAAACCCCGGGGCACCTAAACGTAAAATATCCAATGAAAAATCTTTCATTTATGGGCTTAATATGAATCTTGGCATATGGCCTCTCGACTGATTTAGCCCGTATATGCAGCCTGTATCAGCATTTGAGACTAGCCTATAGATATAGAAGCGAATCAAGCGATGGAACATTGAATAATCTAGCCCGTCAACCAATTGAAGTAGGCAACAGTGAGCTCTAAATATGATCCGCAATTCCGCATGATGGCGCGCAGAGAAGGGATCTTCGGTCGAAATTAATAATAGCTGTCCTGGCTAAGTCGCTATATGAAGATTGCTTAGCACGTCCACAAATATTTTTCAGCAGGACTTCAGGAGTGACTGTCACATATTGAACGATAACGACTTCGAGTGGTCGGCTCGTAATGTTTTTGTTTTATCAGTTTTCCCAATTTTAAGTTCCCAAGTGACAAGTTTGAAGTTTGACGCTCTCTACATTTTTAAACTATTCAAAATCAACGTGCATACCAGTTCATTATCTTCATATACTCTTAAGGAGGTCTCTAAAGCCAATAGTTGATTCCTTTAACAACCTCCTCACTTTGCAACATTCTATTTTCTGTGTTCTTTCTCCCTTTGCATGTCTTTGCTAGCTGCCTTTCAAAATACCATCTCATAATCTTTACCATAAATTAGCCGTAGCACAACATGCCGGGACCCCATCGGCAATCGCCACAACGAACGCCGTCTCCCTCCCCTTCACCGCCACAGTCGACGGCCTTAACGCCAATGAATAGTGGCTCATGGTCACCCTCTGCCTCTAGGCCTACAATCTCCCTACAACAATCCTCAAACAGAAAAAGCCCATCAAAATCTAACAAAATCTTAAGGAGGGTAAGGTCTGTTTTTAGGTCATTTCCCGTAGTCACCCCTACATGTAGAATACCCATATCAAGCAAGCTCCACGATGGCCACGTCCACGGAGGAACCCGCATAACCGGTACCCTCTTCGGGTACCGGAAAGCAAGGGTAAACTTGGCAATTCAAGAGAATCCTAGGTGCCTTCCCATGCTATTGCTAGAGCTAGCCATTCCTACAGGCAAGCTCTTACAAGACATGGGCTTGGGCCTAGTGAGGATAGCCTTAGAGTGTGAAAAACACCCTACTGATAAGACTAAGTTAATTGAAGAGCCAATTTGGACAATGTATTGCAATGGGAGGAAAACAGGTTACGGGATCAAAAGAGAGCCAACTGATGATGACTTGAACGTTATGCAAATGTTGCATGCTGTGTCAATGGGAGCTGGTGTTCTTCCTAGTGGCGATGGCAATGAGACTCCCGATGGCGAGCTTACATACATGCGTGCATTTTTCGAGCGAGTAGTTGGCTCTCGAGATTCCGAGACATACTATATGATGAATCCGGATGGGAGTAGTGGCCCTGAACTTAGCATCTTCTTCGTTAGGATTTAGGACAAGATATATATGTGAAGAAGATTGAAGCAACAGTAGGAGATCATAATAGTAGATACATTTTTTTAAAGTCGTGTAGAGGAGGGTACGCGCGAATGATATGTGGTAGGATGTAAAATTATTTCCGTTTTTTCATTTTGTCGGGTGTGTGACTAATTTTGATCTTGATTGACTAGAAAAGAGTATGGTCGATTGGATTTTGTGTCTCACAATCTCTTGTATTCAATTCATTTTATTTTTTGACACGTCAAGTTTTAATCTACTCGTGAAAAATTACGGTAAATAGTACGAATGTTGTGATTAAAATTTCACATTGGAAAATCCCTATGACAGTCGAGAGGGTATACGGTGAAATCATCATATAGAAATAGAGTCAGGATCTTCTGTCTCACATTTCTGAAAATTAATACTAGCCTATACGGTTTCCTGGTTTATAGGTTTAGTCAATTATTACATAATCTCTGGCAAATTGTTGAATTGGAACACCCTTAATAATTAAGAACCCAACTTTGTATTGGGCTATTGGCACCCCAAATAAATTGTTAATACTTAAAACAGCCCAACAAATTTTAAATAAGTATTGTCGGGGGACATTTACTTCTTTTTTTCAACCAAGAGCAAAATATCATTTAGTGGATAAACATCCGCCAATAGGATTGGCAACTGTTCCTACAAAAGTCATCTCCACTACACACAACTATGGCAGTGTTTTGTTCAACTTATTTGTTAAGTTCAGTTTTTTTCGATTAAACTTTCAACCAGTCGAACAAAACAGAGCCTATGTTTTTACCCTCTTAGACAACTTTGTCTTTACCTTCTATTGAAGTCGCTAGTGAGGCGGCTTACTGTTAACTTGGTCGTCACTGGTGGTGACGACCTTATCACTATTACGAAAGTTGTGTACACGATACATCTACAGTAGTTTGAGAGATAATTTGAAGGGTAGTTGAGCAAAAATTGTTTTCCTAATTATCGTTGGTACGGCAAAGACTCCGAAAAACATGACTTCAATCAAACTAATATTAAACCGATTTGAACCATGTTGGGTTAGTGTAGTAGTTCATCACTTCCCCTCTTAAAGAAGTGGTTGGGGATTGGACTGCCAATTTTTGCGAATGATAAAACCTCATTGGCCAACCTCATTAACTGTCAAGAAATTAATGTAATAATGTTGTTTTTTTTTTTTGGATGAAAAATTTTGATTATAGACCTGACAAAGCAAATCAAGTAAAACTTCCTTTCCTTACCAAATATAAAAGGCCCATCTACCTGCCTGCTTTTCGCTCGCCATTACTTAGAAGTTAGAACAGTCTCCCTAATTAAAATCAGCCCGTCTTCCGTGCACCGGGTGTATATATACACCCTGTGCCACGTCAGAGACATTAGTCATATAAAAGATTTCACTAGTCATATTACTACTAGTCATTAGTCATAT
>ONZK01005602.1:1505-14161 GCA_900322385.1 Pharnaceum exiguum
AGGACATTGGTTGTTAACGATTTTTCATTGCAGGTTTTACGAGCTTTCTCATGCATGTACTAAGTGGGTCATTTTGGAAACAGTCTCCCGATTTTCAAATCGGGATAAGGCTGCGTACATCAGGCTCCCGCAGTACCCCATTTGAGATGGGATCCACTGAGATTGTTGTTGTGGGATTGTTGTTGTTGTTGTTATTGAATACCCGAAAAGTTTCTCCCACTCTCTTTCTTTCTTTCTTTCTTTGTTTCTCTCTCTTTATCCACCAATACCATTTATAGATGTCCTGAAGAGAAGACCATTTCTTTCTTCATTCTCTCTCTCCTCTTCCCCTTTTTTCCTAACAACAATCAATCAATCAATCATCATCATTTGAAATTATATATATCCTTTTGAATACATACATCATTCTTCAATTTATTATAACAATAACAAATAACCCCACTAGTTTAATTCATTTCGATTTTTCATTTCCCCAACATTAACCAAATTATAAATCAAACCAGACACAAACCTTCACAGGTACGCTTTTCTTTTCTTTTCTTTCCTCTTCTTTTTTCTTTCTTTTCTTTTGCCTTTAATTTTGATTGAATCATTTTGTATAAAGATGGTTTCTTTTCTATGTATTGCCTTATTAGTATTGCAGTGTTTGGTTTTACCTTTTTTTTGTTATAATTTTGATCAGGTGTTTTGTATCTGTGAAATGAAGGACCCAATTATGATTAGGGCAGTTTTGTTTATGTGTAATTTTATTGATTTTCGGTATCGAATTCGGGTGGTATTGCCTGGTTGTGAGAATTGGATGGTTTCATAGATGAATTTGGTGAGGAAGGCACTGATTGATGCTCAAGGGTTGGTTGATAGAGTGAGTGAGTGACTGGGTTTTGGGTGTATAGTGGATTTTACTGTGTAGGGTTGGGTTGGGTTTGGTGTGTAAAGATGGAAGATGTACAGCCATTGCAGCAGCAGCAGCAGAAGCCGGAGAGCACGGCGGATTCTAGGGTTGAGTTTGAGTGTGGGTTGGAGGAGCTGGTGCGCGGGCATTTGGATGATTGTATGTCCTATGCGTCGTGCAGCTCAGCCAGGAACACGGAAGAGGAAGATGAGGAGGGTGATCAGTTGGTGCGCAGGAGGCGGAGGTCGGTTCTTGAGGGGGATGATCTTGCCGAGTCTTCTGCTGCTAGGAGAAGGCATTCTAGGATTTTGAGCAGGTGGGCTGCGAGGCAGGCGCAGGAGATGATGACTACTATGGAGAGAAGGAATAGGGAGTCAGAGCTGATGGCATTGGCGGGGTTGCACACTGTGTCCACTCTTGATTACTCGTTCTTGAGGGAGTCTCAGTCTCCTACTGCTAGGAGGCAGGGAAATGTTGAGAGGCCGAGCACCAGGGCTTCTTCAATGTTACAAATGTGGCGCGAGTTGGAGGACGATCAGTTGTTGAATCGGGCTACAGAGAGGGTTAGGGAACGACTTAGGCATGAGAGGAGTGTAGACACTAACAGTGAAGTGTCGACCATCACAATGTCTGAGAGTAGGACTGTTAATAATCAGAGTAGTTTGGGAGATGTTAGTGAGAGTGAGCATGAGTTTGGAGGTTGGTCTCATGATCGGATGGAAATTCGCAATGGTAATGGTGATCATAATCATTCTAGCCGTGAGCAATCACCTGATTTGGGAGAAGTAGAAAGGGAGAGAGTGAGGCAGATTGTTCGTGGATGGATGGAGACTGGGATAAATGGACGCACTCCTGAAGCCACTAGAAGGAATGATAGTCGTAGAGAAGAGTGGCTTGGTGAGACTGAGCGAGAGCGAGTGAGGCTGGTTAGGGAATGGGTGCAAATGTCGAGCCAGCAACGAGGAGCACGAGGAGGGCGGAGGGAAGATCGGCGAGCCGGAGTAGGCTCTAGGGATGGTGATGGGCTTTCAGTCGACCATGAGGAAGGCCAACCTGAGCATGTTCGCCGAGATATGCTGAGGCTACGTGGAAGACAAGCCTTGATTGACCTACTTATGAGAATTGAACGTGAAAGGCAGAGAGAGCTTCAAGGTTTGTTGGAGCACCGTGCCGTTTCAGATTTTGCTCATCGTAATCGCATTCAGGTCAGTTAGTTATCAGTTTGTTAACTTCTTATTAGAAAATTGTATGCACCAATTTTGTAACCATTTGAAAGGCGTTTTTGTTCTTCATTTTGTTTTTTTTGTATGTTGTTGCTTGTATTTGTTGAGAATTGAGATGCCATCTACTCTTGGGCTTTTTACAGTTTTATGATGGAATATCAGTATCAAACTAGGAACCTTCTAGAATAAGGATCAGTTCTTTTTTTCTACTACTGATATGACCTTGTCTAGACTAGAAAACTTGAATCTCTTTAAAGCTATATTCAGAGTTATATAATATAATGAAAACTAATTAGATTAGTCCAATGTGCTGTCTTTGGCTGGTAAAGTATTTTTGGATAATCTACTGGACCTTAGTCTATCTCGTTGTACCTTAGCAACCTCTTGAATTGGTAGATTGATGTCTGATATGATGCTGCTTGTGCAATGTCAATTATGGATTCGAATACAGATTATCACCATTGCTGTTGGAGGAGTTTTTAATAGTATCCTTTGAGAGCAGCCCAAGTATCTACACCAAAACTTGTGCAAACCCGTTTCATATATGAGACTCGTTTCATATATGAGACTGGTCATTAGTGAAAGAAAAGGTTGATTAATAACACCTTGGTGGTCATTAGTGAGCCCTTGTTAGCCATTAATGACCTCGTCTCATATATGAAACGGGTTCACACAAATTTTTCTGCAGTATCTATTCTTGAGAATACTTTCTGTTACAGTTTTGCTCTTGGAAGCTTTAAAGGCATATTCAAACTCCAGTCAAGGGGCCGGCCATTCTGTGGTTTAGGTTCTAGGTTTCAATTTTGTGATGATGGTCATTCTTGTAGTTGGAAAGCAAAACTTAAGTGTTGGTTCACAGTCCTTACTTTGTTTTTCTCCTTTCCTTTATTAAGGCCCCATCTTTGTGGAGCCACCTATCAATTTTATCAGTGTTTGAAGTGCTGTTTTTTTTTCTGTCCGACATCAAATTTTTTGTCTCGGTAAGACCTAGGGTGTGTTTTGGTCGCCTGGAAAGATCTGAACTGAATTGAAAAAAACAAAAGCAAAAGCAAACTGAACTGAGAAAAACTGAAGAAAACTGAATGAATCTGAAAAACACTCAATGCAGTTAAAAACTATAACTGAAAAACACTGACTGAACTAAACTGAAAAAAGCCGAAGTGTAGCACTATCGACGAACAAAACACCTTAGATCTATCTAGAGGTCCCAACTTCGAGTTTCCTCATTGTGACCGGAGTTTTCTTGGTTGTTAACTTGAGAGTCCATGGGATTAATTAGCCAAAGCCTGGACACCCGTGTGATGATACTCTCTCTGACACATACTGTTCTTCCTAAGTACAAAATACACAAAGACCAAGGAATCATGTGAGTTGACATGTACTCTCTAGTTTCGTACTCTCTTTCCCCTAAATAGGGTTCTTTTCACCTTTCCCTCTTTCTTGGTGGCCTTTTTTTTGTGAGAGGAATAAAGGGGTACAATGGTAATTGGAAGGGATTGTTTTGTGTCAAAAGTAAAATTAGGAAGAACAATCTGGGATAGAGGGAGTAAATAATAATAATAATTGTAATAGTAATAATATTGATGAAGATGATGATGATGATGATGATAATAATAATAATAATAGGATTAATATTAGTAGCAATATTATGATAATTACAATAACAATACTAACAGTAACAACCAACACCAACAATGTCTTAAATTAGTCTTGGTTAGGAAATTTGTCTATGGTGGAGCTTAACTAGACTATTTACATTTATCATATATTATCTTTGTTGCTATTGTCGTCACTTAATACTAGTATCACCGGTACTCGTTGATGTAATTAATTTTGTTTTATTTCTGGTTTTCCATTTCTATTCTGATACACTGAAATCCGAAATTACTTTCGGGGCAACACTCAAGGATGGTAACCTCTCTTCGCCCAATGGAACAATTGTCGTGCTATGCGGCATATTGTAGTTCTTACATTTTACATATAGAGAGATTGTTCTAGGCTCTTTCTTGGCTATAATCTATTGAAAATTCCATAAGCTCGGTGATTTACTATTGCAAATACTATAATTCTCAAAGAATATTGTTTGGAAATCTGAGTTAAGTACTTGGCTTTTCAGTCCTTACTACGAGGTAGATTTTTGAGAGGTGAAAGGGCTGATGATGACGAGAGGCAGCCTTCAAATGCAACAGATGAACTTCTTTTGTTAAGACAGCGGCACACTGTCTCTGGTTTGAGGTATTGTGATATTCAATCATCTGACCTGTTTTCAAAAGTTCAATATCTATTAGCGAATAAGGGTAATCTGAAATTTCTTTAGCCTTATCTATCATGAAGAAGCTGTTCTGTGCTCTTTCTTAATTCATGAGGGTGTCCATCATTCTATCTGTCCAAACTTTTTGTCGTTGAACTGTTTTCTGAGATGGATAATATGTCTAGTTATCTCTTTGTTGTGAGTTATGACTGTGGATAGGATATGCCAAAATGACCTTTTGTGTGTTATCCTGTGATGAAGGAAAGCAGGCTAGGTGCCCTTCACCAGACTCCCCCATAAGCTTGGTACTTCAGTGTCAGTCAGAAAAACTTTCCAGTTCTTCACTTTGTTTAAATGCTGCCTTTAGGCGCCAGACTTTCATTTTTAACAAATTCTGTTAGACAGTTGCTGTATAATTTTGTTATCTTAGTGGGTTCAAGCGGTTCTTATTTTGAACAATATATGTTGGGGTTTTTCTTCTTAATAAAACTAGAATTCCCTCGGGTTATCCATTTGTTCGACTCTATGTTCATGTTAATATTTTCCATACTATCATGGATAAACACTAAGTTTACTTTTAAATTTTCTTTGAGAAAATTTATACCTAAGTCCCTTACGTTTTTGTGAGTTTCGTAGAACTTAGGGTTAGCAATTGCATGTGAATTGAAAATGTACAAATTGGTACGAAAATGGACAAAAGGAGTCCCAAACTACAGTCAGGCAGACTAAGGGAAAGTTAAAAGAAAAGGGACTATGGTCTGCATTTTAATGTAAAAATAAGAAATGTCAGATTCAATTTTTCTTTTACACGCAGGCTTTATGTATAGTATGGGAATTTGCTGTGCCTCTCTCTTGGTTTTGAACCTTCTTTGTTGTTTCACTTGTGCAGTAGGCGACTCTGTTAGTTTTGTTTTTTTTTGTTAAAGGTTTGAGCCATATCAAGATTTTCATCTACTAATTTGTGAGACAAGGAAACTTGGGGTTAACAATTGCATGTGAATCGAAAATGTACAAATTGGTATGAAAATAGACAAAAGGAGTCCCAAACTACAGTCAGGCAGACTAAGGGAAAGTTAAAAGAAAAGGGACTATGGTCTGCATTTTAATATAAAAATAAGAGATGTCAGATTCCATTTTTCTTTTACACGCAGGCTTTATGTATGTGTATTGGAATTTGCTGTGCCTCTCTCTTGGTTTTGAACCTTTTTTGTTGTTTCACTTGTGCAGTAGGCGATTCTGTTAGTTTTTTTTTGTTAAAGTTTTGAGCCGTATCAAGATTTTCATCTACTAATTTGTGTGACAAGGAACTTCTGATCTTTTCTTTTGGTGGAATTCTGAAGTAGGCCTCTGCTCTGATGTTAGTTTTTACATCCTTAACAGCCATATCAAGATTCTCATCCAATAATTAGCGTGACAAGGAAATGTTCAGTAAATGATTATTTATTGTTACCACTGTTAATCAGGGATGGTTTTCGCTCTAGACTAGAAACTATTGTACGTGGCCAAGCAAACAGCACCGATGATGCACCATCAACCAATCTCCCCAGTGATTCGGAAATTGAGCAGTTTGATAATCAATCTTTTGTGGAGCTCCAAGTCCAGAATCCAATTGAACTTCGAACTTTGGTTCAGGGAAGTGGAGCCAATGACTTACCGGGTGATTCCATGGAAGCATCTGGTGAAATTTATATTGTTAGGGTGAATCAGGAAGAAAATACTGTTCAAAGAGGAGATCTTGTGGAGCAGATCACTGGAAATGAGAGTAGAAATTTACCACCATCAACCTACACAGAGCATGGTCAATGGAGAGAAAGCCCGGTAGAAAACGTCAGGGGGGACTGGCAGGAAATTTCAGACAATGATTGGCAACAAGCAGCTGGTCAGATTGACAGTTCTGGGGAGGACCGTTTATCTGGACAACAGGCTTGGAATGGTGATGATTCTCGAAGAACATCAGGAACTTGGACTGAAGGGTCATCTGATCCTCCAAGAATGCGACGCAACGTTCCTCTAAGAAGGCTCAATCGATTTCATCCGCCCGACGATGATACAGTCTACAGTATGGAGCTCCGTGAGCTTCTTAGCAGGTCTCCCTTGTTGACATTTATTACCACTTTTTGTTAGCATATGTTACATATTATAAAACTTTTGCTTACTTATTTTAGGAGGAGTGTTTCGACTCTTCTTCGAAGTGGATTTCGTGAAAGTCTAGACCATTTAATTCAATCTTATGTGGAAAGGCGAGGTCGTGCTCCCATTGATTGGGATCTCCATCGCAATTCGCCCACTCCTGCTGCCTCACTACGTGAGCAGGGGACACAACAGGAGGAACAAAATGTCGTTGACGCTGCCCATAGGCGTCCCGTGCTTCGGCCGTCTCCACCAGTGCCACCCCCACAGCCTCTGTGGCAGCAGGATCTGCATCATGCTAACTGGTCTCGACATAGCCTGCATCGTTCTGAACTGGTAAGAAAAATTTAGCTCAGTGTACTTTTATTTGGTCTTGGTGCCTTGTAAATTCTATCAGTTATTCTGTGTTATGATTAGCATTGGTTCATTTTATTTTCATGTAATAACGCTTAAGATTAAGCATTTTCTTAACTTTGAATGGAATCTAGGATAAATGGGTGGACTTAAAATACGGTGGTTTAACCCTTCTATATTCCTTTTTTTAAAGATCTATAGAACCTGTTACTAGGATGAAGTTAAGGATATGAAGATGTCCATTTACATTGGCTGTTGATATAGGAACATCCAAGGTGTATGTTCTGATGGTTCTAAATAAACCTGGATCCGGGTTTGGCCATGAGTGCTGTCTGATTTTGTTGTGACATTGTCGATTTAGAAGTTCTTATGTTCTTATAACCGGAGTTCTGACAATTAACCTTGAATTTTGGGTATGGTTGTCCTACAATTAACTTTGCAGGAGCTGAAATTAATTTTTGTTGGTTTTGACAGGAATGGGAGATGATGAATGATCTTCGAGCTGATGTCGCAAGGCTTCAACAAGGTATGAATCACATGCAGAGGATGTTGGAAGCCTGCATGGACATGCAACTTGAATTACAACGAACAGTTCGACAAGAGGTTTCTGCAGCCCTGAATCGATCCAGTGGCGCACAAGGTTTTTTTCTTTATCTAACTTACAAATCAAAATTTTCATCGTTTGCAAATCGACTTTTTGACATTGGTACCCAATGTTCCATTAAGCGTCTTCTCTTTAAAGAATAGAGGGAATGAACATGTGGAACTGTTTACAGGACAAATGGTATTTTCTTCTCATCCCCTTTGGCTGATACACGGCTGTCAACTTTTGGTGATTGTTCCAAGATTTTTTTTTTTATGGAAATTTTTGATTATTGAATACTAATTTATTTTTCTATCTGTAATGATCAGTTTGATTTGAAGCAACTGTGATGATTTATTTCTTTTATCCTGTGCAGTTGCTGAGACCTCAGAGGACGGATCTAGATGGGCGCATGTAAGAAAAGGAACTTGTTGCGTTTGTTGTGACAATCACATTGATTCCCTGTTGTACAGGTAAACGATTTGTTTTCCTCTGTAATTTTATTTTAAATTTTGAGAGAATTAAAAAAATAAATTACCTTTGTAGCCCTTTCTTTCCAAGGAGGCATACTCTGTGGACGTTCTCTCTGAAGTTATTGTCAGTGGACAAGCTACCCACTCTTTGAACTTAACTTGATCTGCAATTTTTGCTTTGCTGATGTTTTCAATTGCCTTATCAACTTGTATCTGCAGATGTGGCCATATGTGCACCTGCTTAAAGTGTGCAAATGAGCTTATTCGAGGTGGAGGCAAGTGTCCTTTGTGCAGGGCGCCAATTATTGAAGTCATCCGGGCTTACTCGATACTGTAAATAATGAAACTGTAGTTTGGCAAAAGGATAGCTTCACGAACACGAAAATATAAACTTGGGGTGAAGAGATGAAGATGGAGTGGTGAATTTTATCACTCTGCATTCCACCTGCAAGATTTTGGCTTCGTTATCCAGTTGCCACGGTTTCTGTAATTGCATGTTTAGCACACATTGCACTTTATAACAGGGAGGACAATTGTCATATATGTTATTCCATATTCATGCAATAAAAGTGGTGTCAACTCCTCTGAATCCCATAGCGCTTAATTCTCTGAATCCATAGCAGAGGATACAACATCTACATGGGATGGAAAAGCCTACGATCCCCAGGTCAAACAAAAACTGGCAACATCATTACATCAAGCTCAGAACATACGGGTACCTGTTTAATAAACAAAAACACCTGTTAGCGAACTGATAACAAGGTGATGATATCTCAGTAGCAGATAGAGCTTGGGAATCAAACTCGCTGATAATTAATGATTTCAATATTTGTTCCTGTTGGAACAAGATGTGGCTGTGAAGGATATGCTTAAATTTACTAAGATGAATTTAACTGTGAAAGCGGTCACCAACGACGCTTAAAAATCAGCATACCCGAAACGTGAAAACTGAATCAAAACTTTCACATTTATATATCCAGAATTACAAATATATGTACAAGCAAGCCTCACATCCCAAAGTCAAACAGTGAAACAGAATTCAGCAATCAAGCTCAACAAGAGCAATAAAATATAACCAACTACAGTACTGTATAGATTTTACATCAAAACTGAATAAAAAATTATAAAATATAATTCAGATTTACAATCAAAATTCAAATATATACACATGATGCTCTATTATGATTTACAGAAATTGTTTTTTTTTTATCACAATGAAGGGCTTTTGCTCTTGATTAAGATGCCTACGTATCCCAAAGTCGGGAATCAAAGCACACGTAGTTCTAATATTACATTCAAAGTTCGAATAGTCAATAGAAGAACTTCAACGATTAGCAAGAAAGCCTTGATCTGTGCTTCGTGCTTGTATAAATCCTCATTCGTCAGTATGTGTGATGGTCATTCGCAAGTATCTCCAGATGGACACAAAGACGTGTAGCACCAGCGAAGAAACCTTGCACATGTGAAGTCAATAGATGAGCACGACTCACGCACAGAGCACTCTTGGCAAGATCTCCCGAGTACTCAACGGCATCACCTGGAACTTGCAATCAACGAGGACAGATTTCGCATCAATATCAGCAAGGATGAATTGGATTATGCTGAGCAGCTTTATTTCAAATTGTTCACCATCTATCCATTCATGTATCTTTGCAGTGATTAGCTTAGGATTAGCAGAAATCAAATCCCATACAGGAAAGTCTTTCCTTGGCATTGCATAATCACTTGCCCTAGGGTTCAGGATGTCGACGGGCTCAGGACGTTGACGAGCTCAGGACGTTGACGAGCTGAAGTTATGATCAGAAGGCGGTTATCAGAATGGACAGTTGGATGCAATGTATGAAGACATGAGCATGTGCGTGGATGTCAAGTGGGCATAACCAACTACCATCATCTAATTTCCTTAGAATTATGCTAAAACCAGTGGCTAATAATGAGTTTGTTAGAATATAAATACATGGCTTGTAAGCTCACATCATTATCATGAATCAATAATCCAAACTCTACATTTTAGCCATCTCTCTTCTCTTATCTCTCTTCCTCTGTTCGTCAGTTTATATTTCTGACTAAAACAACACTTTTAGTTCTCTTCTTCGGTATTAATTCTTCATCATTTAATACCCTAGTTAGAACTGGAATAGTTACCTTCATTTCTTATAGAAATTAGGTTAATTAACTAGAAATCTTTGATAACTATTTCTAGTTGTATCATTGGTATCAGAGCTTTTCCGACGTCCTTGGCCTGAGGGAAGCTTATTATCGTCGTTATGGCACGCGGCCAACAACATCAGCAGCAACAAGAGCAACCACATGGGTATATTGGAGCTGTTCTTGGTGGAGCAAATGCCCCTGTTACTGCAGAACAGCTAGATTAGATGGAGGTAAATTTCCGCACCATCCTTGATGAGAATAGGCAGACCATAGCTGGGTTGAATGATTTGGTGTTAGGATTGTCTACCCAAGTTACCCAGGTTGTAACTCGTATGAATGAAATACCTGTTAATAATGGTAATCCTCACGCACGCCAAAACCCCTATTCAGCAAGACTTACTAGGCTTGAGTTCCCTCGTTTTAATGGTGACGTGGTAAAAACGTGGGTATATAAATGTAAACAATTTTTCTTGCTTGACAATATTGAGGATGACAATGAAAAGATGCGTCTTGCTACTCTTCATTTGGAAGATAAAGCCCTACAATGGCATCAGTCATACCTGAAATCGTTGCGTAATATTTTACCCACTTGTGATATGTATGAGTCACCCTTGTTTGACCGATTTGGAGAGTTGTTGAATGACCCAGTTTATGAGTTGAAGGCATTAAAGCATGTGTCGAATGTTGATGCCTATTATGATGCGTTTGTGACGATTGTCAATCGAATGGAGTCAACTCCTGAGGAGAGTTTGAAACATTTCTTAGCTGGGCTTAAAGAAGCTGTGTTGTACAAGGTGAAAATGTTCAAACCTCAGGGCGTTCAAGAAGCTTATTGCCTTTCCAAGCTTGAGGAAGCTACTCAGAAAGCTCTAACCCAAAAACCCTTCACCCATAAAAATGCCTTACTACCTACACCCTCATACACCCACAAATCCCAAACACCCATCTCATCGTTCAACCAAAACAACATCCACAAAATAACCCCACAAAACAGCCAACCAAATAGCCAACAATTCAGAAGACGTCTTTCACCCGCAGAGATGGAAGAGAAGCGTGCAAAGGGGTTGTGCTTTTGGTGCGATGATAAGTTTGAACCTGGCCATAGGTGCAAGGGGAAGAGGCCACAATTATATCATTTGGAGGACGAGTTTGAGGAGGAAAACGATCCAGAGGAGGCTATTGAAGTGATGTCAGACTCAGAATTGGCGCATATCTCAGTCAATGCTATCTCTAGCACTGAGATTTACAGAACGATGAGGGTAGCTGGTCATGTGAGTAAGAGTAAGATTCACCTATTACTCGACAGTGGAAGCACTCACAATTTCATCAATGCACCACTTGCTCACAAACTAGGCTTAACATTGGAATCAGTGACCCCCATGATAGTGAGGGTAGCTAATGGAGAGAAGATGGTTTGTGATAAGGTGGTGAAAGCGTTTACGTGGAGAATGCATGGATTGGAGTTCGTCGCGGATGTTTATTTGTTGTCCTTGGCTGGTTGTGATATGGTCTTGGGAATGCAATGGCTTAACTCCATTAGTCCTGTGTTGTGGGATTTCCAAAATCTCACCATGGAGTTTAAGCATTGTGGTCATAAGGTGGTGTTGCGTGGTAGTAAAAATGACAACCTGAGGACCATTCCTGCTGCAGGATTGAACAAAATCCTTCACACTGAAGCTCACTTGAGCATCATTCAGGTCGTTCCTTTGTATTATGATGGTGGAGAAGGGTCCTCTTGTTTCTTCTCTGTTCAATGGTACGATAGCGACAACTTAGATCCTGATATTGAGAGCGTCATTTATGAATTTTCGACTGTGTTTTCTGAGCCTGACAAGCTGCCTCCAAGGCGTCACATCTTTGATCACATGATTCCCTTGATGGAAGGTACCAATCCCATCAATCTTCGACCTTATAGGTATCCTCTCTTCCAGAAGGATATTATTGAGCATCTCACTCAAGAATCACTTGAGAAAGGAGTCATTCGCTTGACTAACAGTCCTCATGCTTCACCTGTTGTGCTGGTCAAGAAGAAGGATGGTACTTGGCGTATGTGTGTGGATTGATGGGTTTTGGGGAGTCAAACGCAGCGGAAACAATTAAAAAAAATATCTCCCCAAAGTCCACCCATGATCTATGTGATTACATAGAATTGAAACAAAGGGAGTTTAAAGCAACTTACCTAATGCGGTATAAACTCCTGATCAAGCAAGCCTCCAATGTCTTGTTGTTGTTGTTCACCTCAAAGGCCACAAGTGCCGCCCCTCTAGTGGTATCCACGCACACGAACAAAACAATCCCCGAGTCGTTTAGATTGTTAGATCAACGAAACTGAGTTCTGGAGAGAATTTGTACCGACTGTTTGTCTGATCAGTCAGTACAAAACTGGGCAGGGTATCGCACTCTATCTTACTTCTTTGCTTGAGTAAGAACGGCTATGGTTAATAGGTGATTCGTCCTTCACCTTCCTCAACCAAATCAGAGACTATTTTCTGTGTGATCTTGGTGTTGTGTGCTACACCAAAACCCTTGGTTAATCTCCTAACCCTAGCCTCCAACTTTGATGTTATTGTGTTGTAATCACTTTGAAACCCTTAGGCTA
>ONZK01005604.1:1556-11963 GCA_900322385.1 Pharnaceum exiguum
TTTCCTTCCACTGTGCATATATGTGAGTGGCACATAAATCACGATGCCCGGTAAAATTTTGTCATTGAAACTCTAAACACGTATTATAAGGGAAATAATAAGTTTTAAAAGTGAGTGTAATGAACTAAATTTTTATATACCTATTTCAAATTTATTACTATATATATAAAAGAATATAATGGTGTGCAATTAAATTATCCAATTAAATTATAACATTGCTTGAGCTTGTACAAAATTATTGATCTAGTGAAAGTAAAATGTCAATAAATTAACTATCATCGAATAATATTGGACCCATAGAACGACACGAGAAAGCCTACCTAGGCAGTGCGCCGTTCGCCAAGGAAAATCCTATAATATTAATTAATTATAGTTCAATCTTTACATGATACATCTAGTTGTACACAGTAACACACCATTACTTCTCTTTCGATATCTTTCGATCGCGATTTAAACTCTTTCGCAAAGGATACGACTATCCAATTTATTATATTGCTCGAAATAAAGCATCATATATATGAGATGGACTAAAGAGGAGGTGGCTGAGATCGCCGGCTTGTGGTTGACCGCACGCACGCGTCTGGTTCCATTGGTTGATTGGAAAAATAAGGAGAAAGAATGTAGAAAGTTGGAGTGTGAAGATTACTTTGAATGTGAAATCATTGTGGTTGATCTATCATATGAATCTCCCTTATATCTTACAAATATAAATAAAGTTGATACATTCTTTACAATAGAATAATATATAGAATTTTAGGGTGCACTAAATCTTCTCGTTTCACTTTATTTTTCTTCCATCAAAAGAAGGGGAATCCACGTGGAAATTAAAGAAATATAGCATATATTCATGATCAAGGTTAGATTTCCCACATATATTTTTTTTCGTGAATGGTCCAATTATTATTTTTATTATTGAATCATTTATTTATTTCATAACTAAAAGCAAGTTTGTAAAATTATCTCGTTTGTTTTTTACGATTAATTTTTTTGTTTGTGAAAGTTCGTCGACAATAATAGAAGCATTTTAAAATGCAATTAGTAGAAGGCAGGAGTGCTCATGAGTTGAGTTGTGCAACAGTATTAAAAATATTATTGAGATTTATCAGTAAACGAGACAAATTTTACACGTATGAAATATTTATATATATCCTAATTAGCTTGAAGAAAAAGCTATTTATGATTAAGTAAACACAAATAACAACACAATAATATTCCCCTCTCACAAGTTGTCAGCCATCCGCGTGACAACAAGTTAATCCTTAGTGGCTCTCTGATTTGAATATAGTAAATCTAGTGTATGATTGCTATTGCAGATGAACTGAATAGAAAGTTAATCCTTTGTGGCTCTCTGATTTGAATAGTAAATCTAGTTTAATGATTGCTATTGTAGATGAACTGAATAGATTAAATATTCAAGATACTCTTGCTTGATGATTTAAATACTCTTGAACTGAACTAAATGGAAAATCCAAGCGGAATGATGCCCTGCTTCCGAAATATAAAATGAACATATTATATATGACTTATTTTCACTTTATTTCACCTTAGTTCAATTCAACGGAACTATTCTTTTTATTTCACATAATTTTATATGGAATTTTTTAAGTTAAGTTTTTTCATTATTTCACTTGATATCATCAATTTAGAAGCTATTTTTTAGTATTAATTATGCTTTGAATCACCTTTAACTAGTTCAGTTCAGTTAAGAAGTTTCTAGTTCAACAAGTTATTTTAGTCTTATTTTGGAGCTAGCTAACAAGAGAACACATGCCCATATACACTTCTCTTAGTAAGCCATTGCCTGCATCATCAAAGATCCGCTGAAGATCGAATATCAAATCTATTTTCTTTTATTGAGTGGATAAAGAATGTCTATCATTTAGAAATAGTGGGGGTATAAAAAAGGTGAGCAAGATTCTCTGTGGAATAGTCGATGGAATTTTCATGATCATATTGCTCGATTCTTTCAATTTTAGTGGCAAGGCGTGTCTAATTTGAGTATAATATACATTTGTTATTGTGATCTCATGGTGCATGCTTTAATTTGGACAGTACTACATTCATTTATGCGTGTAAGATTGTAAGTGATTTCAGCCTATAAATTGAGGGGTTCGCGCATGCGAAGCTCTCCAAAGCATTGCAGCTCAAAAGAAGTGATCCGATCTATCCAAACAGATGGCGGCCGAATACAATTACAAATCTCCCTCCATGACTACCACCACTGACGAGGTGGACGCGGTCGTGGTAGCCCTCCCTGACAGAGCAGTCATAATGGGTGACAACAATCGGTACGCTAGAGCTTATAGTAGTGGTGGGACCTCCCTATACAAGGTTGATGCTACTGCTGAGCCCGAATGGACCGATTTGGTTCCCTTGCAGTTCATTCCTTTGGGGGGCGCAAGAGTTCACATCAGGGGCACCTTTTATAATAGGTTCCTTCTTACTACCCACAGCTTGAATTACTATGTCCACGCTAACGCTGAGACCGGCGGCTTGGAGCACGACGCAGTGTTTGAGGTTGTTAAGATCGGCACAGGAAACACATACGCGTTTAAGCATGTCCTGACCAATCGCTTCTTGACAAGGGATACCAGCACCACCGGTACGTTGAGAGACACCTTGCGTGCTACATCTGCAACCGTGGTTCCACGGGCACAATTTCGAGTATTCCCTAGCGTAAACTTTAACGGTGTGGCAAGTCAGGCAGAGGCCCTGGCCCAGCCTAACTAAAGTTCCAATATGAAGTACTGCCCCAATATATATACTGTCTACTAATAAGTACGACTACTACTAAATAATACCTGCATGCATACTTAGTTTCATTGCATTATTGCAATGTATACTTGCTAAGATTCATGCCAGTTTGTGTCTTATGTATTTCTTGTTTCGTGTCAACGGTTTGTATTATTGTACGGACTATATTGCATGAAGTGAAGTCTCCGACTCCTTGAAGAGACGTACACTCTGCACCTTCATCTAGTGAAGGTAAAGTGTCGAGGCATATCATTATGTTCGTAACTAATTATAATGTATTTTACTTTCAAAATAAGGGACAATATTATTGTCTTTATCGCATTCCTTTTTATTTTTCATTTTGCATTTTTGCATATATTTGAGAGGCATTTTTAATTTTTATGTCAAAGACGCAAGGTTCCATTCTGTAGATCTAGGTTAATTCTGTTTATATAGTTTCAAATTCATTGCTTGAAATAAGCTGAAATAAGATTCAAGCTAAAGTGTTCTTTTAAAAAACGATTAAGGTAAACTAAATAAAATCTGAATTGAACTTATATGTATTAGACTTAAAAGAAAACTTCTAAACAAAACACAACTTAACTTCATGGAAGTGTATAACTAGAAAATATTTTGCATGCCCCTAAACTCGATCTTATCAACTCGACATAGTATTTTCTAACAGTTTTAAAATTATTAAGCATTTCCAAAAAAAAACTGATAACATAAAAACGTGTGTACTGTTAACCCGTTTTGAATGCGAGACAAGTTCATGAATGACAGAAAATGTTGACTAATGACCCTTCGAAGGACATTTATTACCCCTAGGTGGTTATTTGTAACCTCGTATCATATACGAAATATGTGCACACAAATTTAGTCTGATAAAATAATATGATATCGGCTCAAACTAGTTAACCCTACAATTACCCCGAGCTAAGATAGAGGGAAATAAGTTGTAAGATATGGCATTGTTGTTGTTCGAGTTCTCACCATTGTTCGGATTTTTCCTCTTATTATTATTGTTTCCAGCATTCTGGTTAGAACTCTGACCAACAAAATTAATCTTAGAATCAGTTTTACTTTCCACTTTTCTTTTGTATTGATTTCTGGCATCCTCCTCAATACGCAAGTGTTTCTGAATCTATTCAAGTGAAAGATCCTCTGTGGTTTGGAGGAGTTTCTTTCTGTAGTCATTCCAAGTTGTTGGCAATTTGGCAATAATTGCCCCAACTTGCAATGCCTCACAGATTTCAACTTTTAACTCCTTCAGACGATTGACTATTGCTTGTAAATCATGTACTTGATCTAATATTGGTTTATCAGCAGACATGAAAAACTCAAAATATTTCATAATGAGAAACTTATATGTTCCCTGCTTCTCATTGGTGTAACGAGTCTCAAGTGTCTTCAATATTTCCTTTGGTGACTTGATAGGAGTGAACAGAAAGACGATTCAGAATGTGACCCCTGCATAGTAATTTATCTTCCTCACGTTTCTTGCGCTCCTCTGTGACTTCCTTTTCTTCTGTTTCGGATGGTTCTGGGATTCCTGGCAGTGTGTCACTTAAAACATATGAGATTTTAAGTGCAGTCAGGAGAAACAACATCTGATCTTTCCAGCGATTGTAAATTTGTAATCAGTCCCATCAAACCGATCCAACTTGAAATCACGATTCATCAATGTTAGTGCAACGTGTGATCTTACGGCCTCCATTGCAAACCAAAGACTTTAAACTTGTTGGAACAGTGGGTTGGATTAATGTTTTGAGGCATAAAAGATCACTATCTTTAAAGTGATATTTGCCCCCACTCAATCTGAGTTTGCTTATGGGGTTAATATACAAATCACTCCTAAGGATACAACAAAGCAACAGAAACAACAATGAGCAATATTGGTGTTTCATGTATGTCGTTTTAGAGAATATGAGAGAATGAATTTGTTAAGGAATTCTGTCAACATGTGATTATATTTATACAGATAATAACAAATAATTGTTTGTCATTATCTGTTAACCATAATTAACCAAAAGGCATCTGTTTGTCTGTAGGGAATTATTAGTGCCGGTTGAAAATTAATTAAATAATAAAAAATATTTAATCAACCGAATTTTTCACATGCCAAGTCTCAAGTCCCAAGTCTTGATTATATAATAACATATAACCAAGCCATGGACCACGAACATAGCTTCCCTCAAACATATTTAATTATTACATGTTGGACTCCATATATAAAGTATATGGAAACTTTCCAATCTACTAATGTGGGATAGAACTTCATCTCTATTCTTTGAAACATAGATTGTTCCAACAACAAGTGAACACATGACCAAACACTTCTCTTAGTAAGCCATTGCCTGCATTATCAAAGGTCCGTTAAAGATCGAATATCAATCTATTTTCCTTTATTGAGTGGATAAAGAATGTCTATCATTTAGAAATAGTGGGGGTATAAAGAAGGTGAGCCAAGATTCTATGTGGGAATAGTCGATGGAATTTTTACGATCATATTGCTCGATTCTTTCAATTTTAGTGGCAAGGCGTGTTTAATTTGAATATTATTATATATATTTGTTATTGTGATCTCATGGTGCATGCGTTTAATTTGGAGATGTATGTATGTGATTTGAGCCTATAAATTGAGGGGGTGCATGATGAAGCTCCCCAAAACATTCAAGCTCAAAAACTAAAAATCTTAAGAAAAGAAGCTAAGTAATCAAATTAAAAGCGAGAGAAAGAGATGGCGGCCGAAGACAATTACAAATCTCCTCCATGACTACCACCACTGACGAGGTGGACGCGGTCGTGGCAGCCCTCCCTGACAGAGCAGTTATAATGGGCGACAACAATCGGTACGCTAGAGCTTATAGTGAGTACTATAGCACCTCCCTATACAAGGTTGATGCTACTAGTGCCACTACGCCAGATTTTAATATACACAGCGCTTTTTTTAAATATAGACAGCGTAATTGAAGCGCTGTCTATTGAGATATAAGTACACATCGCTTCGAAAGCGTTGTGTATGTGAAGCAATACACAGCGCTTGGTCTTGTAAGGGCTGTATCTAGTGCCCTAGACAGCGGTATTAAATGATGCTGGACAGCACTTCAGAGAAGCGCTGTCTACTTATTACTATTTTAAAAAAAAAAAAATTTTGCATACCCAACAAAAGTATGCATTTTATTATTATTTTTTTCTTTTATTTCCTCCTATATACGAATATATATACAAGATCAAGGCTACAGCGCTACACAAGTCTCTACACAAGTCACCAATCCAGGTTGCCCGCTCCCTAAGTCCCTATACTATACATCAATGTAATTCTACTAGAATCAACAGTACTTCCCATAGTCTAAAAATAACAAAAGAAAACTCTTCTTCTAGTGGCTACTTCATCTCCAGCTTCTTACTCAACTCCTCTGCCCAGTAAATCTTCTTCATCTCTAACCAACAAACTTCTCCATCCCAACTTCCTGCCTGCATCCCGAACATCCATGACAAACACAACATAAGGTGTACTAAAAAGAGATAATTACCAGTTACAAAACATCAATTTACATCATAAAAACAACTTCTAAAAATGATCATAAACCCATGTCATGAGAGGGTGCTCAACTAAAAAACAATTATAAGGGCAACACACAGAGAAAACCGGAATTAGAACTATAAGTCAGAATAACTTTCAACTTTTACGGTCTAATTGAACAAAATCATCACTACACGCAAGTGCAAACAACGATTCAAACTTAATCATCATACAAATCCAACAATAAAGTCTACAACATTTTGTACTTGGTATCATTTTAATTAGAACAATAAGAAACATTCGAGTGTAAAGCGGGAAAATCCCAGCAATTTATCAAAACATGAAAGCTAATGTGCAATCTACCATAAACCTTACTGATAAGAATATCAAGTCAAACATATTCAAGGCTTGCGAAGAAGTAGATCAATATTAAGCAAACTAACAATAAACAAGTCCCAAAATTATCCAGATTACTACTTCTTAGATTGCCATTACAAAGAATCTAACTAAAATTGGTAGATATGCATGGGAAAGGTAAAGGACATCAACAAAATAGAAGATCAGCAAATCGCAACAATTATATCTGATTCACAAGAACCAAAACATGATTCAGACCAATAGACATGGCTGATATTACTTGACGAAATTGTAGCCATAATCCCTAAGCCGAACATGTTTGTTAATGCGATCCTAACAAGTCATATTTTAAAAAAGGAGAAGAGAGAACAAGCAGTGGATATATACAGAAAAGAGGAAATTAAAACCAGCAATTTGACAGAGGATGATACTCACTAAAGATCAAATCATCAATTCTTCGAGTACACTGTCTTTCAACTGTGTATACCAAACATCAGAATGTTAGTTGCAAGCCAGGGATGAGAAGGGATGAGAATCAACCTGATAGGTAGTGCTCCAAGAAAAGCTCCACCGAAGGTGAGAGCAAAAATCACACTTTCAGCCTGGAAAAAAGCATCAAGAATGGGTTCAGAAAAACATTGAAAAATACGAAAGGAAACGGCATTTTTTAATTAAAAGGAGAAACAGAAAATATCTTCGCAGCTATCAACCTAGAAGGACCACTCTGAACAATGCGTTCACCAACCAAATTTAAAGATGCAAAGGTAAAGTGAGTCACATGTAACACCAACTAACAGATCTTGAAGGTCCAATGGGTCAGTGGGCGCCCTATGAAGCCTTATATAAAGATGAAAAAGAACAGTTGCATCGAAAAAGCAGTGACATGAAACTCATATTTCAGCACACAGTTTTGCAACGGCAATCAAAAGACATTCTTTTTAATCCTGTAGCTAGGAGTTTATATAGCATGTACACACAAACAACAGAAGGAGTTTATATAGCATGTACACACAAACAACAGAAGTTAGTACATAACATAAAACAAATAGCAATTAAGTTTAAGCAACAGAAACATGACATGCAAGTGTGTTTCACAATCTTTACCAACTTCCATTGTCTGAATAAACAGACTATTCATTATCAAATTGCAAGTGAAAATTCTCTCTCTCAATATCACCACTTAAATCAATACCATTACAAAACAGGTAGTCAAGTATAAAAATTGAGATCAAAATATCCAACATGAGGTAGGAACATGCCAGTTAAATGAACAGAGAACTAAGAAAACAAATTTGGTCATTTCAAAGAAGTAGAGAACCACCTAATGCTACTTCTCAACGGAACTGGGAGCACCACCAAACCTACAAAAGAAAGTGACAAAACAACATACGTAATTGTCAATCAAATGCAACATAAAAAAATTACACAAAATTTCATAAGGTTAGGATCATGCTGATCCTTAAGTAAACATGATTACTTTATCATTTTTGTTCTACGCTACAAATTGTAAAAGAAAATCTTTTAACATATAATTTCTTTTTTATATAAAAAAAAAAACTAAATAAGGACATCGTACACCAAAGGTTCCTATCTAGCCACTGCATGATATCCTAGCGATATACTATAATCTCTATTAAATTGACATCTGGGTTTTTCATGAACTAACAACCCTCTAATGACCGAGCCCTCATAAGCATAAGAAGGACTGAACGGATCAGAATGGAAAGAATTGAAAAATTCCACTTTTACGATAGCCGATGACTCCAAACTCCACACCCCCTGCACTTCATATTCAATGTACTACAAGTCTACAACATTGATCATGCAAGTGTCAGAGAAAACATGAAAACATTAGCAGGCCCAACTTAAGCATGAAATCATGAAAAAATATGTCGAGAAAAAGGAACTGGGGAAGAAACAAAATTGCTAGTGGCTACTATATCAAAACATATGGACAATAACCCAATGAACAATGACCTGCTCCCACTCACTCACTCGCTCAATCGCAGTAGCAGACGCAGACACCGGCCGCAGCAACAAAAGACCTAGACCAAACGCAGACCAGAAGGCGCAGCAGTTACAGACCAGAAGCAGCAGACCCAGACCCTAGCACATACATATGTGCAATTGTTAATAAAGGAGCCAATTGCTACAAAGTGACCGTCGAGAGGTCAATTACACATTCAATAATTAAGGGGCCTATTTGCTACTTACGCCTAACAACAAACACCAAACCAAGCCCCCATGTCACGGAAACACAGACACAAACTACACAAACAGACACACAAACCTGCACCTATCCGACACCCAACCAGGCAGACTCACATCACCCTTAGCCCTCCTCACGCAGCCACTCAATAACCAAGCCCCATCTCACCAACACACATAAACACAGACTACGCACAAACAGACACACGGCCTCAAAATCAGACAGACTCGGACAGAAATAGATACACACACAGACTCAGACAGACGCAGATACATACACACACACACACACACATGTACACACACATAGATACTTCTCAATAATTCAGAGCATCAGGTCCTTCACATTCTAACTCAAGAGCATCAGGTCATTCACTTTTTAACACAACCCCATATTTTGATAACGTCACCAGATTATCAGAATTCAATAGTCAAAAAAAAAAAGAAAAAGAGAGATATAAAATATGATTACCAAGCCTAAATAGAAAAGGGGGATTATTCACTAATCCTTAATCAAGCCACAAAGGATTCTTTCACAAAATTAACCGGAACCCATATTAAAAAATCATCAAACAAACAAAATCAAGAAACAATTACATCAAAAATAATCCGAGAGCATGCACAATTATTCACAAGACTCGACCAAATAAAGCCACAAAAGAAAACAGTAAATGTTCATATGACGAAAAACAAAAAAAAAACATATGATGAACTGTATAGTGAAAAGACCTAGCATATATTTATAATACATCACAATTACTTAATTAGCCAGGAAAACATGCATAAAAATTATAAAATGAATTTCAGATTCAACAAAATATATGAAATATAAATTATAACAAGTAATATCACAAAAGCCCTAAAAATTAAAACTTTACAATAAGGGAAGAATACTTACAATACCCTAGCTTAAATTAATATAATCAATTAATGGAATATAGCCCTAGCTTGAAGGAAAGAGCAACAACTAACTGCTTCGATGATGGTGGGAGGCTGGGAAGGGGTGAGACGAGACGGCGAGCCCAGATGAGAGCAGTTGGAGTAGAGACAGGATGCTGGTGAGTAGTAACGAGCAGAGAAGAGAAGAGCAGGGGTGGGGGAAAGAGATCGTGTGAAGTTTGTGGGTGTGGAAGTTTTTTTTTTATGAATAGAAACTGTAGAAGTTCTACATTCGATGTACGACTTATTAGAATTTAGTTTTCCTTTTTTTTTCATAAAAAGGCACAGCACCCATATAGATAAGCGCTGTACCTTGGCTTACATATGAATAGGCGCTGTCTATGCTCTCATGAGCACAGCGCTTATGTATTTAACTGCTGTGTATTATTTTATTTTATTTTTCCCGAATATAACACAGCGCTTATTATCACAGGTGATGTGTATTAGGTTCCCCTGCAGTTCATTCCTTTGGGGGGCGCAAGAGTTCGCATCAGGGCCACCTTTTATAATAGGTTCCTTCTTACTACCCAAAGCTTGAATTACTTTGTCCACGCTAACTCTGAGACCGGCTCGGAGCAGGACACAGTGTTTGAGGTAGTTAAGATCGGCACAGGAAACACATACGCGTTTAAACATGTCCTGAC
>ONZK01005610.1:0-17503 GCA_900322385.1 Pharnaceum exiguum
GGGTTTACGGAAAAAGCTACTAGTACTATGAACATCCAAAAACCACAGCCCATTCTCGTGCCAGCCTGAAGAGCCGATTGACTGATATATGACATGTGAATATGGGATCATGGATTGTGGGGGCTGATCAGACAGTTCTTATTGTTAAGAATATGGTATAAAAGCATACGTAGTAGATTATTTTACTTCTCGAATTAAGAATTTGTTTTAGCATGAAGCATGAGCAGGACCAAGTGTAGATTATTTTACTTCTCTATCCATGTATAGTACAGACCTTAATAAAATAATAACAAAGATAGAAAAAAGGTGGATAGAGACTTACCAATCAATGGCGCGGAATCCGTGATTTTTCTGAACTAATTAATAACACTAACCAATTGAGATGAGTTTTAACAGAATCCTAAGTGTTTGTAAAAGGCAAGAAAATCATGATTTAGGGTATGAATTTGCATATATATACATATATTATTATCTTTTTATTAGTAGTTAACCAAAAAAAAAGAAAAAAAGAAATACGACTCGAGATAGGATTTGGGGCGTTATGCCTCTAACAACCATAGATGTGATACAACTTGAGATAGGATTTTAGCTTAGGAGCGCAGCCAAACTTTTGATTTTAATTCGTTTTTGGAGAATATAGATAAAGTTTTTTTAACGGAATTTATAATTTGGAGACCAATACAGTTATACTTATATTATGTTTTTTTATCGTTATTATTATATTCTTTTGATTTTAAGAACAAGTTATAATTATATTCATGTAATGATCTAGTTGCGGGGTTCACATGTACTAATTATATCCCATGGTTACCTTCACTAAAGAAAAATACAAAATTTGTGGCATAACCGATTTCATACATGCAAATATTTGATGTAGGGTCGCTACTGATAAAAATTACTCGTAGTTCCTAGTAGTCGCCCGCCAAAATGGTCTGCATAAAAGATATTCCCACGAGCATTCAAAACCTGACCTTACGTGAACCCTACCGCTTTTTTGGGTCTTGCTCAAGGGATTTCGTCCCGGATCCGGTTTGACCAGAACTAATTTAAAAGGAAAAATTGTTGGAACATCCCTTTCCAAATCGATCATTTGAAAATTGTTTAAAAGAGATGTAATAATTATATTAAAGTAATTTCTGAAATTGTTGTTGAATTTTATAAACTTTTTAAAGGATAAAGGAAAACAATTAGGGATTGGGGATAAATTAGAGGAGGGTGATGAGGGGGGGAGGGATTGATTTTTTTTTTTGATAAAATGGTCTTTTGGGTCAAACAAGGATATAAGAGGAATTTCAGGTTGATTTTTGGTCAAATGGTCAATTTTGGGGTGTTTAAACAACACTTTTTAATTTTAAGGGGTGTGCCAACAAATTTGAATATAAAAGGGGTGTCCTTACAAACTTTGGTATATAAAAGGGGTGTGCCAACAATTTTCCCAATTTATAAAAAGTAAAAGTTTGAGTTAAGGTTATGGCCAATCCGAAATCGACCCGATTGAAAAAAAGTAACATAAAAATACAAAAGTACATACAATATAATATTAATTTACATATTAAATTAAATTTTTATACCTCTCTTAGGGTTTAGGATTTTCGGATAATCGTGATCTATGATCGAAGGATAAATCTAAACACAATGCAAGCTAAGGGGTATACTTAAATGTGGTATATATGTTTGGGCATGTTGTTGCAAGTCAGAGTGTGGAGACAAAGACAATTAGTACAAAATCTTGCTCAAGTGCATTAGAGCAATGATCAAGTGCAATGGAGGAATGTAATTGACAGACAAAGGCATGTAGATGCTGATGCATTCCAAATTTTAGAAAGAGGAATAACTATCACTACAAACTAGTGATGAATAATCAATGGAACCTTATTGCAAATCAATCTGTTCAACAAAGAGATAAAGAAGCTCCACTGAGCATACACTGTGATTTCAGAGCAGCCAATATTCATATTGCTTTAGAGCAACAAAATATGTCTGTGAGTGAAAAACAAGGGGGAATCATGGGGAGCAGACAAAAAATGGAAATACCGGAACTTATACTATAGGTGTCCAACCTCCTAGTATGAGTGGATATTATCTTGTTTTTGGAATGTTAGGGGGTATCAATGCCCCTGACGTACAAACGAAGAGAGATAATGGTTTTATGAAAAAACGAAAAATTTGCTTAGCATGATTTGTGTAACCAAGAAAAATCTCCATCTATTCTAATACAACACTTACCACCATAGTTAGCTAGACACTCCTGCAAAATTTCAACCGTACCCATTATTAGCTACCTACAATATTATATTAGTTCTTATAAATATGGTATTATATTAGTATATTATTTCTTCGACGACGCTGAGAGGCCCGAGATAACCAAGCTAACCAAAGAAAGGAGTACAAGCTTCTTTGCAACCATATGCATAAAAAAAGGGGTAATGCCCTTGTATAAGGACGATACACCTTCATGTTTTACAATATGGAAGAGTGCATCAGGTGAATGCTTATATTTGATGGCTTCGGTTGAAGTCATCATCATTCTTCGGCTGAGTGTGTAAAATGGGTAGAAAACAGCAGCTGGAAGAACACAGTAGACAAAGCCTTCCATAATTGTGGTCATGATGGGCACTGTACTCTTCTTCTGCACAAAAGATAAGCATGTTTAGATGATCTGAGGTATAAACAACACTACGAAAGAAAACTCCTTGTCCTCTTGAAAACCAGCGGATCCCAAACAAATTTAAATTTAATTTGTGAAAATAAGCATAAAATCGAACCTGATTACTCTTTCCTTTGTTGAAGGAAACGTGGGTACTGATCCACTTTGTGGAGTAACTGAATCCTAGCATTCCAATGACACCTACACCAAAACCCCGGTACACCCCACCAAAACCATCGGATAACGCTGTCTTCTTGAACACATCAAACACACCAGAGAATTGCCTAATGCCATTGTGACGAATACTTTTAAGCTTTTGGGTTGAATAGTCCAACGAAAAAGAATGTCCCCCTCCCGCAGCAACTTTGACATCGTTGGCGAGACGTATTTTGGCATACTCAAATGGCTGCATAATTGAACATGCCAAGGCATAAGGCAAGAGCTTGAAACTTGTGTCCACATTTTCGTTTCTCGGCTTCTGTGATCTAGAACGCAAAGAGGTAATCAAGCCCTGAAACAAAATTAAGAAAGCCAGGATCAGGTTCGTATAATGCCAGTGTTCTGAATACACTAGTTAGGTTGCATTCATATTGAAATAGAAATTGATACGAGAAGGCATTATAGGTTAGCCATATATTATCCAAGCAGGGAGTATTGAAGTGTCAATTCCATACAAATGTACAAAACCTTCATCAAAAATGAATGATAAAGCATACATGAAGGCGCTGTGGAATGATGATGTGAAACTTATGTGTCCCAGGTGATGTGCAGCACATAACATTATGTAGTTTACTAAAACTAGCCTTATTACATAGACTGTCCGGGGCGATTGTCCTTAGTCTTAAGCTTTAAAATTGTTCAATTGAAATCAGAGATGGCACATGACACTGCAATAAGTCGCATGGTCACACCAAAGCCTGTTATATAAACTACTTATTTTTTGTTTTGTTTGGTTGGCATATAAACTATGATTATGATATGATGGTAAGTTAATATTCCAAGAAACGAAAGGTAGAAATAGGGTCAAGGAAACCTTACTTCAATGACAACGAAACACACGACATTGGCACTGTTGCCTCGCCACAAGGAAGCGAAACCTTCTTCTTTGATCGTCCGGAGGAAGCAATCCTTCATTCCCTTGTAAGGAAAGGCGAGACGGCCAGATTTTATCATCTCATTCTGGCATTGCATCAGCAAATTGATACGCTCAATCGGGGCCACGGCGGTTGCAGAGGCAAGCTCGAATAGTCCTCTAAGAACACCAGATGATCGTTGGGTCTTACTGGATCTTCCTGCTTTGTCAGAAGACGGCAAAGAAGGTGCATTTTGCAGGGATGAGGTACCTTCTGGAGTAACTTGGCCTACTTGGGCCTGATTGTCATCAGCATTTTGGTTAGTCATTGGCAGCATACTAGGAAAGCCTTTCACTGACACTATTCTGCTAAGGGTGTAGGAAGGTGTAGGATATTGGTATAGCCTTTGTAATCCTGGAAAAATGAAGACATTTTGTTGCCTATCCATTTCCTGTGTTCTTCCTGTATATATTCCTGCAGCAATTCAAAATGCATAATAAGATACCCAATTCAGCATATTCTTATTGCTTCCTGATATGATAGTTAAGGGATTATATTCATCATCTGGCTTGCATGCTTTCAATAGAGTCGAGGCTAGTTGATGTTGAACATAAATACAAAATGAATATCAATGAAGATGACATTATTAATTTATTAACAATTAGATCACTATTTAGAAAGCTGAAAGTGTTTAGGACTAATCAGGCTGTGCTAAGAAGGCTAATTAGACTTAAAATGCGTAGGGGAGGTGATATATTGTAATTGTAACAAACTAATTAACAACCTGTGTGGTACATGTTAGTGGTGGAGCGAAAGACTAAGGTCAGAACTCAGAAGGACTTATGTTGCAGGTAAAAAATGTAAAAGGTGCCTGCTATTTATAGCACTTAGGCCAATGGTTTTAAAAATAAAAAGGTAAATGTAAAATGAAGTCTCCAATCTCCTTGTGTGGTAGTTGTACAACTCCAGGATACTACTGGTACTGGCTCACGACTTTTTCGCTGTTTGTTAATGCTTAACAAAATTTGTTATTGCACTAAAACTAGCTGTTTTAAGGATGGAAAAAAACAGAACAGAGATAAATCACAAATAACTTCGACTAGGGAAATATTAACCATTTGCAATTTGCAATTGCAAACATATGCTAATTGAAAATTAACATAACCATAACATGTACTGACAACGTCAACACACATAGAAACAAGTAAACAACCAAAATTAAATTCAATGGAAATAAAACACGAACACAAATCAAAGGAAAAATGGAAGAGGGAAGAGAGATAATGGACTAACCTTGTTGGGGCAAGAAATACTCCATGGAGTAATGACGGTGGGAAGAGGAGAATTTTGTTTGAGACACTAGAGATGGGAAATGAAAAAGTGATTGATGTGCCTGCCGTTGGAGACAGTAAAGTGAGATTATAAATGTGGTTCAAAAGGTTGCTTGGGTAAATGGGTCGATAGTTGGTTGCACTGGGGAAGCAAAATCCAGTCTGCAAACTTTTACACAGTGACGAAGTTCTCTAAGCCTGTCCGGCTGTCCCAAAAAGAATTCTTATACAAGAAATCGGACTAAGTGACAAGACGAAACTCATTTTGCAGCCAAAAACATTACTCAGTTTCATGAAACATAGTTGAAAGAGGACAAAAGGTGCAGTTGGCTACATGTCCAATTTGTCATGCAATATCACTATGTTGAAAGAGGAAAAAAATAACGATACAAAAATGTCCTTGTGAAAATTTGAAATTAGTGATAAGGGCGAAATCAATCCATGAACTATTTTGTCACATAAATTCAATTTCACACCAAAAAAAAATTTGCTAAGTTTTTTTTACCAGGCAAAGAGAGGGCGTGGCTAAAAGCCCCTCCTAACGCACGGCTTGGGCAAAAGGGTTAATTTTTTTTAAAAATCATTCCAAACGAGAAAGAACAAAACAAATGTCCAAAATGGAATAAAAGGAAGAACGGAAAGAAACGGAGGGATTACCAAAGATCACCTCAGACTTAGAAAGTCGATGCCTCGCTGATTTGTACATTACTATGGCATTTCTCAATTATTTTAACGTTGGTCTTTTTCTCGAAAACTGTTGGAACTCCACATATCAATCACTTTTTCCACCCAATATGATTCTTGTTCTATTGAGAATTTCCTTATTTTATGTCTACTTAAGAAACAAAAACAACAACACGGAAAAAACTTGGGTAACCCTCCGGGTGGCTAACCCACTATTTTTTGTGTCTACCTCTCTCTTAAATTTAATAGGGCTAGTTTGTTGATTTAAGAGAGAGAAGGCTAAGTTGTACTACCGGGTTAGTGACCCACTGGGTCACCCTAGCAATCTCCCAACAACACAGTGTAATTAACGGAAAAAGATTGGGTGACCCTCCGGGTCAACGACCCACTAAATTTATGTGCCTACATCTCTCTAAAATTATTATAATCTCTATGTTAGTTTTAGAGAGATAAGGGAGAGTGCTATTACCGGGTTTCTAACCCGGTGGGTAGCATTCTCCGTAATTAACAGTTGGTTTTATTTATCGGCATTACCGAGAAAATGCAATCTATCGATATTTGAAAATAGAAATCCTATTATTGAACGAGTTTTTCCTAATTCAAGTATAAGTCAATTATATGATGGCAAGCTTGGTAAAACCTCGATTTTTTGCAAAATAAATGTATGTGTACTGTCCCTTCAAAAAAAATGTATGTGTACTGTTATTATTCCAAGATGAAAAACCCGCACAACACAATCATTCTGCTGGAAATCTTTCGAAATGGTTTTTTTCAAGTCAACTTTGATGCATTGGTTGTGGAAATAGTTGGGATACTGTCAAAGTGTATATTACAGGTTTACGCTGGTCTAAAAAAAGAAATTATTCTGCCTATTTCTAAATTGCAAATTTGTAGATCTTGTTTCTACAAACTACTACTAGACTACTAGTTTATCTATTTGATTCCTCATATACCCAAATAGTGAGCCTTCAGAGTATATCACATCAGCTTCTGTGCTTGCTAAGAACTCGTCAACAAGTCTGTCAGTTACCTGTTGTATCCAACAAATATGTGAACAAAGGCATGGTGCTATTTACACATCTCACCAAGTCACCATCCATTACCCTAGCTACTTCCACAATTTAACGATTTTATCATGGCCTCCCGAAGCAATCAAGCCGTTCATGGTGGAGGATGCCACTGCTGCTACCATGCCAGCATGAGACTGAGCTTGGTCCTTAATATCACGATCCCATGGATGCCACAAAGAAACAGACTGCAAGACCAAAAGCAAGAGTGATACTTCTGATTTCCAAATCATTCATAATTCTAACAATCATGGTAATATAATGGAAAAAAACCTAAACTGACAGATTACTACTTTGAAAAGCTGAGTTAATTAGAACTGCAGCTGCATATTTTGGGTATCGGCATTTAGTCATTAACTCTTAAATTTGTATTGTAGCACATTTTCATATTCTTTTTACCGATTACCATGCAAATTTCCAGAAAGCATACCATAGTCCACTTGGTTTCACAGAGGGCTATATTAGTCTGCCAGAGACCATTCCCACTAAATTTAAACTTTGTTTATCATAGTTCTAGATCTTCAGCATGAAACTAATGCAACAGTGCAACATCAGGAAAAAGTGTTTAAAATCAATATTGATGAAAAGCCAACCTGGTTACAGCCAATGACGACGGAGCAGGAACTTCCTGGATAAAATGCGCATGAGCGCAAACTGTGTCGCTTGGAATACTGATTATCACTGCATCCACCACCCTGTATTGACCAAAGCTTCAAATTTCCTGTGCTAACAGACGCAATATGCTGTCCGCTATGGTCCCAGCTGATTGAAAGAACTTCGCTGCAATGTCCCTTCATTTAAGACAGAAAGGGTACATCATAACCTTACCTGGTAGTAAAGAATCTATTTATCATACCACGTTCATAATCAGAACATGCAGATGTGAATGGGAAAAATACACCATGAGTCAAAGACTACAGTTTACAAACAAGGGAGATTTAGGGAAGGACATCAACCATCGATAATTGAGCAAAATCGAACAACTCGCACCTTCAGTTCGGATAAGAGATCCCCAGTCTCAACATCAAATATGTTAACTGAATTTCCTGAAGCTGTTGCCAAAAGCTTTCCGGTTTGAGGCTGGAATCTAACTTTTTTTGTGCCTCCCTGCATCACGTGAAAGAAACTCAAGTGAACACCAACGTGTTCTCTATTCTCAGTGGATAACATGTATTCATGCACAATTTGGCTCAACTGAAGCCACATAAGTAGTCAAAGAGCCTCAACCTTGAACATAAATGGCTACGTGAACATATTAATAGAAAACAACTTCTCACTGATGGTTTTCAGAAAGATTCTGAAATTGATTAAGACTTACTGCCATATTGGTACTGCTTTTGTCTCCAACAGCAACATATAACTTGCCTCTGCATCAATAACTAATCCATTATGATGGCCTCCTACATTCTTTTCTGTTTTATTACTGATGGAAGCACTCGTTCTAAGCAACGTAAAATTCCATTCTTGTTTAACGGCTACAACATTCAACAATTTCCCAATCCAACAGAATGAAAATAAAGCATAAACAACTTGTTGAGATCTGGTTATCCAGCAAAAGATATTAGTTGGGGTTAGTTTTGACAAAGTACACGCAGTTGATGATAAATTATCAACAAAGACTGAACATTGTGGTTCAAATAGCATAGTAAAGTTCACAGAACATGTCATTATTGATCGATAAGTCGCTTAAGCATCAGCTCCATATTTTCCGTGAATTTTTTATAACAATGGAAAACATGTCAGGTCGCAAGCATCAATCCGTAGCAGAGAAATAAACTGAAGTAGAAACGGCCAACTCTAACAAATAGCAGTTTTCTAAAGCATGCCTGCACTTCAGGCACTGGTGTATAGCTACTTACCTTAAAGACCCTCAAACAAGTTTTATCCTTGATGTCCCATAATCTGATCTCATCACTGTTGTCAGATGAACAAAGAAGGTTTGCCTTTTCTGGGTGAAAATCCAAGGATAACATCTGACTCTTTGCTTCATAAAGCGTGAACAATAGCTGCAACACAGAAATTATAGACGACTGAGCATTCACTCTCAAATTATACTACATCAACCAATCATATGCGATTATGCACTAAGTTTGGTACTTCAAAAGTGAAAGATTATTGAGTCCTGTCCGTAGAATTCATTTTTTAAACTGCAGTGCCTATTAAGCAAGAAGCTTGAAATTTTGAAGTAGAGGATTTGAGGGACATCTGCAAGTCATGTAGACAATTGTTCCTTTGCACTAAAGAGTAGAGCCATACACGATATAAGAGAAACACAAAACAAATAATCTATCTCAATCTGACAACCTCTACCATCAAAAAGCACCTTTTAAAAATCCAAATGAGCCTTTTAATGAGAAATAAACCAGTGTTCATGTAGCAGGTCATATCTTTTATTGATGGATAACAGTTCCACCAAGCATTGATCAAAAGGAAATGTATATGTAGCCCACCTCTAATGATCTAAAGAGGTTTTGAATAGAAGCGGTAGAGATCAATCAAAATTTAAGTTGGAAAGTCACACTCATGAAAAACATAAGCATGTACCGGAGAAGGAGTAGTTCTGTTTGCAATTCTGCCACTTCTAAATACTCTCACTGCTGCGTCAGATGAACAGGTAGCAAACACATCTGAATCTAGATGAAACCGAAGATCTTCCACTGAACGACCATGATGCATCAAAGTTTTTTTGTATTTGTCAGAGTTCAGAAACCAAATATAAACCTGCGTAGAAGTTCAGTACTCATCTGTGTTAGACCAAATACACATAGTTAAAAAATAAGAAAATAAAAATTAAGGGAAACCACTATCTATCATCCCACCCTCTTATCATGCCCAGCAAAAGCCAACTTTGTTCCGTCAGTAGAAAAGCTGCAGGTGGAGATCTTGTCTTTGCTTACTTGGATACTCGTAACCTCTGCCAAATCTATTTCTGTCACTAATGCAACACAGTAACAGAAGACGATCCTTAATCATTTGCCTTGGCATTGATCAAGCTTTGTTGTCAATGTCACCAAATATCATCATCAAAAATTCAAAATTTCACTTAAGAATCAGTGGTGATTTCGAAATCCCTAGAACTGTAACTTATAAGACAAACCCTCTTCTAAGGGGGCTAAGGGCACATACAGCAGACTTCTGGATTCCAGTAAAAGAAAGGAACAGTACGACAGGTCATGAAGACATTCAATTGCCTCTATATTGCTAATGAGATGCTCAAACATCTGTGATCAGTATAGTTATCTTATGTGCTTGATCTTTTGTCTAATACATGACATAAAGAAGTATCTTATACAAGTCCCCTTCGAAATTACTAAAATAGATCTCCAATACACTGTACACCGTGCGTTTTTTTCAAATCATTTCAACATATATCATTAGTCACATGTTTAATGTCATTAGACAGTCTCTTTATTATTAGTCATAAAATCACCCGGTGTACGTGTACACGCGGTGTACCAAAGACTTCCTGAAAATAGATAGATGCACTTCATAGTTCAGTAGCTTTTGTGTGCAATGAATATATGGCATGAAGTTTGATCAGTGAGAGCCAGCTCTGGAAAGTTACAAAGGATATTAGCAATTGTAAGAAAATAAATGGCATTTAGATTTTGAAAATGTAGTGGGAGCTGTCATCCTTAGCTCACCTGTTGTTCTAAAATCTCGAGAAACACTAGGAGCATTCTCTGAGTTGGCAATATGCTTGTTATCCTGCTGCGAATACATCCATGTGAGGATCATAGGCTCAACACTGTGATAATTAATAAGTAAACCAAAACAACTAAATCATGTACCCACTTCCGACTGTTGAGCCTCCTCTAATAGTTCCTGAGGATGCCTGTGAGAGGAACAAGAAGGCAACAGAAAAGCAGATTATAAGAATTGTTTGCTAAGGATTGGACCACTCAACAGCTCTGCACTTATGAATGAGTACAATCCGAAAAAGAAGAGCGCTTAAATGTGAAATAAGTCTCAGCAAGTCAGCATACATCATGACACTTCCATATACTATAGTCTAGAAGAATAATAGAGATGACCTTGGAGTGCCCTCAGATGCAATAGATTGATTCTGACAGGCATCATTAAACTGTGAACTTTCATGAACTCCTTCATGATATTCCCTAGCGAGAACTGGTTGTGGTAGCACACATCCAGGATCACCCAAAATTGGGTACTGTCCTGAGCTTTGACGGCTAATCTTCTTATTTGACGACTCATGAGGCTCATTCAGAGCTGTGGAAATTGTCCCTTGCATCCCCTGAAAAATAATGAATTTGTGTTGGTAACTCAATGATGTAACTAAAGGAGAAGTAATCGTCCTATAGCTGCCAACACAACTCACCATATTTGGTGCCTTCTCCTGAGGTTCATCGTCATTTGATAAGGTGGAGCCGTTCTCATCACGGTTCATCATCATTGTGGAACATCAGTTGCTAATTCAAGGACATAAATTAGACTGGGAGCATAAAACGACCTAATTATGGAGGCAACTGGAATCACTACGTAAAAAAAATCAGCAAGCACAAAAATTCTAGACCGTTTTGTAGTGCTCTTAGGCATGACACATACCAGTCAGCCACTAGAAGCATCATGCATCTACAATAAATGTCTGCTCTTAAATCCTGGATCTTCAATCAAAAACCACAAATAGGCCTAAAACCCAAGTTCATATCCTCAATGCGATATCACAGTTGACATTATTTATCTGAGTGTTAAACAATGTTAACATATAGGCAATTTGAAGATGAGATTGGAGCCACTAAAACCAATTTCAAAACATCCAATGATCCTTACAAAAACAAGTACAATTTCCATAAAAAAAAAGCCCATTATATCTCATTTTTGCTTCAATTGGCAGTGTGCACACATGAGTAAGATAGAAAAAAGCACATATGAGTTGAACAATACGAAAGTGCCTTTGGACGAAAAAAAATAATCATTATTTCTCTAATACAGTACAAAAGTATCATGTACAAGTCTCTTAGAGATTACTACAGATAAATACGCTTCAAGTTTCATTAGTTTGTCTTGTGAACGATAATAATGTGGATCAATTTTAACCAACAGTGAGAGCCAACACTAGCAAGCTACAGCTGATAATAGCATTTGAAAGAAAATAAAATGCATTTCAATTTCCAATGAGATAATGGGAGCTGGCATTCTTAACTCACCAGTTTCCACAGTTGCATTTCTGGAGTTGTTTTTATGCTGAGTATCCTGATATGAATACAGCGACGTGAGGATCATAGGGCCACCATTTTCAAATCTAGTAATAGTTAGAGATGTTCGGGAAGTTTCCATCTCACCGTGATTGACGCCCTCTCCTGATCTTCTTGGCCTTTTGATATAGTGGAGCAGTACACATTATAAAACATGTCCCACCAATTCGCCAGGAAATCTTGTGGAACATCGGTTGCTGATTCATGAACAGTAGAACTAGACTGTGAGGCGTGAGCAGAGAATACATCTTGACAAGATTACAGAGAAAAAGAATCTCTACAAGTATTTTCTAGTCTGTTTTGTAGAGGTCTTAAGCATGACTACTATGCATCATAGAGTAAATGTTTGCACTTTATCCTGCATCTTCAATCAAGAATCACAATTAGGACGAACATCTAAGTATATAACCTCAATATGATCCTACAAATGACGTTATCCCTGTGATCTTCTACAATATGGATAAACAGGCAAATTCATATTGAGATTGGAGCCACTAGAACCAATTACAAATCACCGGATGATCCATACACAAACAAGAGAAATATTCATCAATTATTTCCAATCTTCCATCATGTCTCATTGTTGATTCATTTGGCAGTGTGCAGAAACTAGTAAGAAAATGAAAGAAGAGAAAACACATACGAGGAGGACAGTACGAAACATTTGCCTCTGTACGAAAAATTTCAGCTGTCTTGTACATTCCCTTCCTATCAAGATATTCGTACAGACATGTCTTCAACCTACGAAACAACACACAGAATTGAAGTATAGAATTAAAGTAAACCCAGTTATACCACATTGTTGAATGCTCAACCAGAAAACGAGATGCAAATTCGATGGTAACCCAGAGCAACAAAAAAGAACAGAATAGAAAAGAAACTTGCACTTCTTCAGCATCACAACCATCATAGTTATTTGTACCCATAAGTACTTCCGTAGTCTGAAATAAAAATGCACAACATATATTACTATATTGTTTAACAAACAATTCAAGAACCAAATTCCCAGAAAACTAGATAAAGCAGACTATGGGTTATCATAATTTCTTGACCTTTACTTTTTGGGAATACCCAGATTTTTATTTTTTAACAGAACACGCAATTTTTGACAAAGTTAACCAGATAAAAGTTTGATTATAATTCATGCATACATATTGACCTTATGAATTGTTCTCAAAGTGTACAGAAAGATTTTCTTACAAATTTCTCAAGAAAGACCAACAAAGTTACAATTGACTATCAGAAACAAAACTAACCATGGATCATCAGTGTTTGGTAAGGAGAAACTAACAAGTCAGCGTTTATATAGAATTTCGGATTGGTTTCCCGCCAAGGCTAGATATCAGCTTAATTAATTAATACAGTACAAATCGGTTAGGATAGTTTGTTACTACTGGAGTATGTTTTAGTGCCAGCTCAGCTCATGACTTTCTGTTACTTTCGTCTTTGTGTCGTGTAATGTAATTTACAATTTTCTTTCTTTCAATTCTTTTTATATTTTTTTTTATATTACTCACCTTTTTGGCATTTTACTGAATTAATAGAAGAATTCATAGATTTAGGTGGGATACTACGAGATAAAAAAAAAGGGTCACTAAGAAATGAAAATAAAACTAACCATGAAAGATTACATAATTTACGCTATATTAGTGAGCGTTTTCCACCAAGTTTTGATTGGGCTGGCCGGTGGTATTCTGGAGACCAGGGTACGAATCCCATCCGGAACATTTGGGAGGAGGATTTTCCCTTTCCCCTTATCTCCAAATGCTTAGTCTTATTAATCCATGACTAAGCCGTATACATTCCAATTTTATACAAAATGTCCTAACCAATCGTTATTCTCTCGTAGTTCTAAAATAATTGTAATAATAATGATATATGAGAGAAGGGTTCACTAAAATCGATTAGTGACTTCCAGGACAGGACAGAGATAGGATGACGGTCAGACAGAGAAAATGCTTTAATTTGGGTGAGATTGGTGATGGCGTCCCGAGTACAGCTGGAGGCGTTCACCGACAGGGGGCAGGGGATCGACGGCACTCCGACGACAGGATATATTGACGGAGGAGAAAGTACGTGATAATGTGATATGGTGAAACAAACGAAAAGGGGGTGCACACATTTATTTTTTCTTTTGATATCCTGGGTGCGAAACGCATAATTTAAGACTTGGAATTTGCAATTTGCTGTGCTACTAGTTTACTACCCAGTAGCACAAAATCTCTCTGGTGTACCGATGCCTCAGGGCTCACGTAGTCATAAGTCAACCATTACCTCACTTTTTCACTTTCTGGTTTCTACGGTGAGGGGTATTGCATACAGTTCCAGGTGTAAAATATGCGACCAAACTGAAGCTAAGTGAAACTGTATAATGTCTATTTGGGTCACTACCTCCTTGCTTTTTTTACCTGACATAAATCGTAATGGGAGCTTTGATGGTTGTCGAAGGACATGGTAGCTGAAAATGGCCCCTGCACCATTTGGCAATGGAATAAACGATACAGCTGCAGTGTGAAAAGGATACACTGAGAGGAAAGAAGAGAAGAAAAGAAGGAATTATTCCTACATTAAGAAAAAGAGAGGAGAATAAAAATTGGCCAGATATTTCCTTTGCTTTCATTTCTTTAGTATGACCTGAAAGAAAAGTTACAGGCAAAACATGGTGACCCTATAATTAAAGGTCAAAAGGGAGAAGCTACAAATAATTTCTTAACACAAGGCATCACAATAGAATCCAAGCGAAACAATTATAAGAATGGCAACATGAAACTACCTATCCTGTATACTTGCTGTTGTCCTTCAAAGACTAACACACCTAGTGGAGAGCTGACAGAAGATGAAGTGTTTGCTACGCTGCCCACTGTGCTCATGCTTCTGTTTTGCAAACTCCAAGAAGGTTAAAAACAAGAGAAAAGCAAGAACAGCATGAATGAGCCTTCAACCAGCGACCATATGAAAGAGGTACAAGATGGTGGTGTTTGTGATTATGTTCCTTCTTTAGCCGTTCTCAAAAAATGTGTAACGTATGATACTTTCATCTGAATTCACATGAAAATAACTGATCTTTAAAGGTTTGTGTCTGAACCTTTTCTTGTATCCCCATGCCACAATCATTCACTCTTCGAGTACGTTTCTTTGCTAACCATTGGCTTCAAGCCCATTTCCTGCATTTGATGTTCTACTGAAACGAGACCAGTCTGCTCAAGAAAACTGCAGACCATCCACAGAAAGACATTACAAATCATGAGTAAATGCACTCAACTAGAAAAAAATCTGAAAACGACAGAACTTTCAACTAATACGTCAAGTTTAATGATTTCAGAGCTAAATCATGATTTCAGAAGAAGAAAAAAAAAAGCTCATTCATGATAGAGCATATCGAATTCAGGCCATTATTGCTCCATTCCTGTTCTTTCTAATATCTGATTAAGTGGGATGGGATGTATTTGATGCATGGCATGGGCATGACAAGTATCAAATTTTCCAATTACAGCACCAATCAAGATTAAAACAACAAACAGGAGTTACTGTCTGAGTTCAATTCTGACAAAAGCAAGCACAACCCACACACAGATGACAGAACAGAAAATAAGATCTAATATTATTCTGATTATCATCACCCCATTGCCTCCACAAGTAAGGGGGTGCAATCAAAGCAGCCTTTTCCAGGCATAGCACTGCAAATCAATGTAGCTTTGATTTTGCAGGTATCAAAACTTTGCTATTCATATCACATGAAAAGTTCTCAATAGTACTCTAGAAGAGAGCATGCGACAATGAGAAAAAAAAAAAAACTTATTTTGCAGTGCAATGTGCCCCGCACAAACATTTTGTACTTGATTCGCCCTTGACAATATCCCTTCCAAGTAAGAAGTAACGCCCATTTGAGAATCAAAACAAGGTTTATTTGTTATTCACACTACTTTTTGGAATTCATATCCAAAATCCATGATTTCCACAATACACTGTTCAACTTATATGTAACAAACGTAAATCAGTAAACTTGCCAGGATCAAAGAAACAGGCTATGCCCAAATCACGCACAAAGGAAACAGAAAGAAAAATGATTTTGGAAGATCCAACATTGGTCATGAAACAATCAGATTCTAATTCCGCAAACTTCTTACTGGGTTCTAAGGTGCGGAATTTACACATGTGCTACAGATAGTTGTCTATACCTCAACAAGTTGCCACAACTACACAGATCCAGCAAAAGGAAACCTTCAGTTTCTTTATTTTTTCATTTCTCATTATGTACTTTCATGATCATGATCTCCAATCCAAAGAACAAGAACTCAAAACCTAAGTTCACAACTACCCCCTTAGAGAAGCTTAAATCTCAGCCTGCTCATGAAGAATGGTTCAATCACACAAATTCCACAGCACTACTACAGAAGTACAGAGTACAGAAATAAGAACAATGTTCCATTAGAAATCACTTCAGGAAACAAGGAAGAATAAAAAAAGCAACCCTTCTTAATGGGCAGATACATAGAGCCTTAGAAATCATAGTAGCCAGTGAGGTAATGGTCAATTTTTTTTTTTTAGATAACATGGGTATCTAGGCTTCGCCTAACTAATCTCATGGGCCCCGAAGTTAACGACCGGTAAAACCTCCAGTGGCCCTGAGGAGACTCGAACTTGAGACCTCTGGAATAAATCTCAGAAGTCTTACCAACTGATCTATCCACTCGGGGTAATGGTCAATATTGACATCCTAATTCAAATTCTTCCTCTCCAATTTACATTCCGCTAACGTCATCCACACCTCCAATGGACAATTCCGTTAAAGAAAAAAAGATTACAGGCTTACAGCCATAGTGAATCGATGAGCTAATAAGAAAACAAAATATACTTGCACTTGTCCTGATTCCATTGTATTTCTGAGTACCCAACCTGAGATACCCGTCATATTCCCGGATTGGTACGGGTCACAAAATTATCAAAAAAAGGCAAATGCATTAGCGCTGCATGAAAAGCAAGCCTCTTTAAAGGAAAACCTCAGTTCTATCTCTACCCAAGAACCAATTTTCCACTTCTCAGTTTTTCACCTCCACATAGCTCACCAAGTACTCGATCACATATCTCACCACCTACTCAAAAATACTGTCTGCTATATTTTTTATAGATAAGAGAAAATAATATTACTATAGGAAATGGACAAGCTGTCCTAAAAAAGAGTAGTTACAAGTCTTACGAAAGCCCTAGCAGATTTTGTCCACAAGGAACCAAGAAAATACCGTCTGCTATGCCTTGATATCTTCTCACAACATCTATTCAACTCTTCATGGACTACCATCTTGCACATATTGGGACAACATTTGCCGGCAGCATGTCAAACCAGTGTCGTCAATGACCCAATCAGATGATCTCACTCTCTCACCACGCACTCAATTTAGGAACTTCAAGTACCTAAGAAGGTATTCAAGAGCCAAGAAAATCGATGTTCTTTGAGGACATGGTAGGATTAACGCCACACTCCCCC
>ONZK01005611.1:2785-17500 GCA_900322385.1 Pharnaceum exiguum
TTCCTACTTTGCTTCATTCAACAGTTCAACAGCACATTGCACAAAAATTAATATTGAAAGGCTTTCCTTCTGGTTGTTCCAACAATCTTGTCACCGCTATTCGCAACTCAATAGTTGATACATATGGTAATATGGTTTAACTGTATTTCATTTCCAGACTCATGGAAGGAAAGATACATTACATAAGGAACTACTCGTTGTGATGAAGTACTGAATATGCACCAAAAGAACCAGAGGGTATTTGTATACTACCTTGGACAATCGAACACCATATAAACTCGTAAAATGTCATACAATAAGAATAAAAAAGAAAATTCCGTATAAAAAAATCGCCGAAGGATAGATCCATCAACTTTGATTACTTGTTTAGCGGAATCATCACTTTGGATACAAAAGAAAAAACATGACTTCATGGCTCACTTTGAAAGAAACCATATCTTTTTAAGATCAACAGCAAATGCACTGAGTAAGAGAAAATAAGATCCAAATGTCCACAACCGGTGCCTAATTTCCGATGGTACCAAATGTGGACGGAACACTTGTTACATTATATCCTCAAAACTATTTTTGTCATTACCGAGTAATTAACTCAATGATCTACAGTGGAGCTTACCAGTTTACAAAACCAACTTTGTGCGTCCTGAAAAGAGAGGAGGAAAAGTTTCAGATAACATTTCAGCAAAATAATCAGTTATTTTATGTATTTGTTAGCAAACATCCTAATTGCGGTCCGCGGGTGAACGCTCACCCCTATTGACTGTAGTTGTATATAGTTAGTGTAGTGATTAAATCATTTGTAGAGGCTTAAAATAAATCTTTCAGCAGATATACAAGAGATAACAACTTAATTGTGGTTAGCAAGTGGCCGAGTATATATTCACTCTTATTCCCTGTAGCTCTAAATTATTAGTGCAGACATAAATCATTGACAGAGGCTACAAACAAATCTTTCAGCATATATACAAGAGATGATCATGTATTTTGCAGAACAATGAACCATGTAAGAACGTGTTAGCTACAGTAACGATGTTTTGGATGCAGCAGGATGCTTTCTCCAAAAGTTCAAGCTTATAAGGCAAAAATAGATTTCGCCTTTCGTTTCAATTCCAAGATACTTCGGGAAAAACTCAATTAAAGAACACCATCATAATGTTGTAAGTAGCTATCACTGAAGAACAAATTTTGACAACAATTAGATTTCTATTACATATTATATTGACAGATCACTCATGTTCCTGAGCATAACTAAGCGCCTCACTAATCCAATTAAAATACGAGTCCACGGAAAATCTTTTATGTTCAAGGAGATCTAAACAATTATATCAATCTTCATCACTGCAAGCAAGTGCAAGATCATCAATCAACTAACTTACATCTTTAAGTAATCAATAAGAGCAAGCAGACTAGGTAAAAATATATTTGAAATAGAAACAAGCATTACTTACAGGCCTTTGAGAAGTTGCCGCAGCTAGGTCATTAGTCTTAACTAGTGATTGCTTTGCAGCTGGCAAACCATCTTTTTTACAAATTCCATTGTAATGGTCTGTGCTGCAACTGTCTGAAGGGTCTTTCAATGGACTTTTGCTAGCATCAGTAGGTAGAGGGTCCAAGATACTTGTGGGGTCTTCCACCTTTGGCTGTAGAAGTTTTGCACAATCTGCAGCTGAGATTAAACGTTAGGAATTTAACAATTATACTGCTTCCAAGCAACAATGCAAAATGACAGAAGATTGAAGGTAGTACCTTCAACTAGTAGAAATTTCCTCTTCTTGAATGACTGATTTTCTGATACACATTGCCCAAGATGCCCAGAAGTTCTTGAAGTTTCTTCATTCAGAGAAGATTCCTTCTTAACATCGTTGGCTTCTGAAGCTCCAACCTCGCAGCCCTTTACCATATCACCTGTAGATAACCCAACTCTCTCTGGTACAAGCAATTCACAAAGTAAGCAAAAACTACAAATATTTAGGCAAGTGAAAGCATGAAGAAGCCATCAGGAGCAACCTTTCATTTCTGAGGCAACTCCAGCAACAAAACCATGCCTGGATTCAACATTAACTTTAGCAGTGACTTTTCTCCGGTTGAATAAGCATTCCACTGCAAAACATACGTCAAACATTAACTTGAGTAAGGATATTCAAATTGAGACACCCCCACCCCACACAGCCAAAAAAAAAAAAAAACAGACTGTCTAGAACAACTGAATAGCCACAGCAACTGGTTGCAACAATGCACACATAGATAAACCTTTCCATCTTATTTAGTGATGCAAATGTAGCTAGAACAGACTAATGACAGATTAAATTTAAACGATGTTCGATAGACAAAGGAGAAGCGTAATGAATAACCATAAAGAAGACGGACTATTCTGTAACAGCGATATAGCATTCAAGCTTCGGGGTTTGTTCTCATAGATGGAATGGAGTATACATGTTTATGGAGTCTACCGTAATATACTTGCCTTTTATGTCGTCTATTTGATCGGGAAACCTTTCTGATACTTTAAAACTTGCAACGTCAAACGTATGGGAAAAGTAGTACTCAGCCTTCCCTAAATCAGACTTTGAAGGTAGAACATTGCGACTGTCCTTTGAAGTACACACAATGTTGCACTTTCCAATAATGGCTTCCTAAGAAAGCAACAAAGAATAAAAAGTCATCTCAACAGAACAAAGAAAAATAATAGAAAAAATAAATCAACAACTCATAAGCCAACTGTTGATACCAAAAAATAAGTGGCATGATTATTTATCTGACTTCCCTTTCCCATAACCCTTACTCAAGTATAATTTTCTTCTGTATTCGAACAGTTTAATGTGTTTTATTCCTGCTAGATTAATCATTTACATTTTCAATTGCTTCTACTCTTCTAACTTTAATCCACTGTGGAATTTTTCGTTTGCCTGATTAATTTGGGGGTAGTGAGCATACATGACTCATTTCGCAATATGAACACCAGCAGGCAAGTGGTTATTATAACGATGAAAATCTCTACTTTCATCCAAGAGTCTTGTTGTCTTATACAATCTAGTATGTTCTAGCCTTCCAGAGCAATTTTCTACGTAGATGCTGTAAGGGTTTTTACATGCATGAATATTTCCAATGGCCCCTTTGGAAGTAAAAACAGACATTGATATGAAGCAATTAGCATAGTCCTAAAGCACATGGATTACGACATATGAGACTTCAAACCATTAGCATATAAGCACCAAAACTTTAAGAACAACATACCAGAGGAATGATGTTGGAAAGTCCTTTCACTTCTTTGCCCTCACCAGAAGCCAAAAAGAGCTCATTCCAAGAGGGCTCATAATCCCTCAAGAAACTACTAACATCAATGGGGCGAAAAAACCAAATAATCTTCACTTTCTTCTTCTTTTCTCGGTTCTCCCACATCTTTACAACCTTCCCAATGTCAGTCTCTCTTGCACCCTCTCGGAAAGTGTAAACGCAGTCATATAGCGTGTACTCTATACCCTGAAGAGTGAAAGACTTGTACATGCTAACACCTGTGGTATTGGCGCTGTGGAGCTTCTGACCCCATTTGAAGTAATCAACTCGCCTACCCTCCAGAGAATGTGCCATGGTCTGGTCCATAATAAAACTATCAGATCGAGCAAACAATCAAACCAAATCGTGGGTACAAGTGTGATTTAACTTTTTGCTGTTTCTGTGGGTGCAAAGTGACCCAAAATTACTCCAGCTAAAGTTGGGGTAAGCTACCATGAATCCTTCAGGGACATGCAGATGCAACACAAACACACATCAGGATTAATCACCAACAATGTAGATTTATCTAAGCAAGGACCAGACACCACTCATCTCATATATACTACAAATACAAATTTGTTCTCCCATTTCCCTGTGCAACAGTTCAAGCTAATGTATTCAATGTTAAAACTGAAATTAGCTACAACAGCAGAGTTTTTACTAGAATGATCTATCAATTGCCCATGAATGCACTACTAAAGATCTTGTATCCCCAATCTTGTTATCTTGTACAATCTCCTGCCCGATTGCTTTTTGTGTTTTATTACACTATCAATTTCTTCAAAAATTATCATCAACATGGAATTCACGCAAAAATCAGCGACAACCTAGATTGTAAACACTCCCATACACCAACATAGAATGAATACACAACCCCGACCATGAGTTCCATTACTAAAACTCTCATTTCACCTCAGCTGTTGACTCAAATCAAATTACCCAATTTCAACCAGTGACTAAGATCTCCTCTCAATCTGTGTTACTTCGACACTTCACAAACGTGCCGTATCGCGTGTCGGATATGATACTCTTCCGATACGATACGACACTTCGACACTTCATTTTTAACCAAAATCTTGAATTTTTTCCAAAAATAGCCGTGTCAGATCCTCCGATCCCGTATCGGATCCGACACTTCTAGACGAGTCTGAGTAACATAGCTCTCAATTCAATAAAGAAAACAATCCAAACTAATTCAACCAGATAGCGGTCAATGTCAAATACTTTTTTTTTTCTGATGGATGGTCAATGTCAAATACTGCCCATCTATCGTTTCAAATATCAGATTGGGCCACCCATGGAAGCACGCATTAGACTTAGATACTACTTTGTCCCACTTTTCTCTTCCCCTATTCCTTTTCTGGGTGTCCAATCTATTTTCGTATTTGTTCAATAGTATGGGTGATCTAATATTGTTGAATTTGGGCCACCCCATTCGTCCGGACACACGAAGAGAAGAGACACGAATGTGCCTAGACAGGTTCCATCTGATAAATAAATAAATTAGTTTCGCAATGTGAGTAGCCTTATAGGGTTAGATAATGATTAATCTCTTCGAAGTGGCACAATGTTCTTCACAAATTACTTATCAACAATATTTGACTGATAGTTTAGTGATTAAGTTACTTCAATTGATCAAGACTTTCTCTTTCAAGTTAGGACCCCTTTTTTACTAAACAAAATACTAAACACTCCTACACTCTATTGAACTAAAGTACTAGACTAATTACCAATGTGGGTTTGTTTGGAGTGGTAAACAGCTCCATACCGCTTAAATGAGGTCTCGAGTTCGAGCCTCAGCTCCATACAATCAAGTGTGCAACCTGGGACGGGTTTGGACGTAGTTGGAGCAAAAGCTTCGGTGAACCGGGCGGGCAATAAAAAAAAAACTAAATTCTAGCCAAATCAACCGCAATTTTAAGGTCACGCACTTTTTGGCTAACACAAAAAATAATGTGAACCCGTTTCATACATGAGATCGACTACTTATTTACTTACTCCCATGTTCACCTCAAGTCCTAAACCATAGCACCAAACTATAGCAATAGAAGAAAAAAAGAGTCAACGGACATATTGACCCATACTTGAATAAAAAACATTAACCCAAAGGCAAAGTGACCATTTTAAACAACCCAAATTACACAATGCGCATCAGAGCTCCGACAAAAAATTGTGTGAACCCGTTTCATGTATGAGACCACCGGGTACTAATGACTCCTTTACTACACAATAATGACGCCGGCCTCTTATCCAGATCATGTATGAAACGGGTTCACACAAATTTTTCTAATATAAAAAGTTCATGCATCCAAATAGTAATAAACAAAAAGCATAAGTATATTTAAGAAATGCAATGATAGTGTGTGAATGTGTTTAGCTAGCAAAGCTTAGGTGCAAGTAAACTTACCTTGAGAAGAGGAGAGATAATGGAATGAACGAACCCAACAGTGACAATAATGAAACACCACAGTACAGCTTGGCAGCTTATGAACAACTAACACTGAAAAAGAAAGAAACGGACAAAATAAAAATAGAAGAATAAAACTGACCCAAGTAAGATAATGACAAAACATATGACAATTACGCAAAAATGAAAGATGGGAGAAAAAAATAGAGAGACCCAGAAGAGAAAATGGTCATAAGACATGAAAATAAAGTTGACCCAGGTGAGAAAATAGTAAAATATTAGAGATTATGTAAGCTAAAGAAAGGTGACAAAATAATAATGCAGGAAAGTGTAGTGTAACGCTTAGTTTCGAGGAAGATTACCCAAAGTGGAAAAGGAAGTAACCAGAGAAGAGTATTATGATAATGACGAGGCGACGAAGGGAGGAAAAAAGAGTGTCAAGGAAATATAGAAGAAAGGTGTTTGTTTTAAGAGTCACATACAGGTAAAGAATTGAAGAAGTTGAGGTGTTTTGGGTTTGCATTATTGGTTGAATTATGGTTTTGGTTTCGAGGGAGCTAGGTGAGAGAATGGAGTACTGTACTGCTGTATCAGTACAAGAGTGCTGTTCCAGTCTTCCAGGTGTAGTGGCTTCTTCGTTTTTTCTTTTCATCTTTTGGATTTTGGATCTATCTGCAGTTTAAGGGTGTACTACAGTCTACACATATGGTTTCATTGATCATATTCATAACAAATTAACATTCATAAGTTGATGTATATTTACGTCGTCGTACCACGACGACCGTTCATAACAAAATGTTCACTACGTAAATCATGACCACGATCAACGTAAATCACGTACTTTTTGTATCAACTATCAAGATTCAAGAGTCGTGACTCGTGACTCGTGACTTGTACCAATGTACCATTATCACGTCTATATAGGAACAAAAAAGTTCATGCGGAAAACATTTTACTTGTACGATAATAGATTTGTAAGTACAGTATATTATAGATGTGTGAGCTAAAAACAAAATATATATGCATTTATTTCATGTGACTAATTAATATGGCATATATGGTGCCAACGAGTTTATCTGATTATATACCTGAAAAAGTATTGCACATAGCTACAAGACTACAAGTCTACAACTATGTTAATTGGTAAATGCATTTGTACGCGTCCTTTTTAATTCACAATTCAACCACAACGAACCTCGTTTTAAATTTCCTTAGCAAATGAAGCAAATTACTTCTTTGGGAAATTGTCCAAAAGTCCATTAATTAGGCTAAATGGCTAATGCTTTAACAATCTTGTTTAAAAGGATTTCCAGAGAAAGCTAAACAAAACTTCCAAGCGTCTGTTTTTCATATGGTCCACTAATAAGATTCATGAACAACTATAATAAGTGAACGCACAATGGCAGAATGCCAGTAGGGCAGTAGGCACAATATAATGCCATTATCAATCTGAAAAGAATGCCAAGAATAGTTATCCAACATTATGTCAACTTCTTTATTTTAACGATCCAAAATGTTACGGAGTAACTTTGAGTTCCTTTCCTAAAAAAAAAGTTTGAGTAGATGCCAACTTTTAATTTCAATGCAATGTGCATTAGAGGAAATGCAAGGGCATTGTTGGTTTCTTTATCTTTATCTCTTCTTCTTTTTTCCTTGCAAATGAAGAAAATTTCTTCACTTGGAAACCTGTCCAACTGTCCATCATCTAACACTTAACATTCTTGTAATTTGATTACGTAAATACAACAATATAACTCAGTCGAATCCCATCTCAGATGAGAGTTTGATGTAATTTGATTATGCAAATGTTTACAGTAATTGGAAATGGATTACACCTCTTTACAGTTTTATGTCCTGAAAGGATTTTCACACAGAAGAACAAAGCAAAAATTGCAAGTTCTTCATTTGGTCCTTTCTTTTTCCTTTCTACGTCGTCCTTACATCACCTTTCAAGTTTCAACTACTAGCTTCTCCAAGTTCTAACTAAATGTTTGTTCAAAAGCGACCACATTGCTCTCTCATGAAGTAAATCTCTGAAGATACTGAGCTGGTGGAAATAAGTTGAAGGCCAGCGTATGCAGTTATGCACAGTAGTCAGTAGGCACGAATTATTGAAGAATCTTACCATTAAATTACCATCACATCATATCTCTCTCTGCGCTTGTTTGGTGATCTGTACTTCACTTCATAGGGGTAACTGGTAATTACCATTAAATTACCATCACATCATATTAAATTACCAACACCTTCACTTCATAGGGGTAACTGGTAATTTAAGGCCAAAGTGTAGGGTATTTTTTATATAAAAAAAAAAAGGCAAAATGTAGGGGACTAATCAAGTAATCATGCGCTTGTTTGGTGATCTGTACTTCTCGTGCTCAAGTGTTTTCAGACTTTCACCTAACATCTACAAACTAGCAGCTGTGATAATTCAATGTTTCTTACTGATGCATGTTGAATAATCCTGCATGACAAATCCCTGCAACCTGGTATTTAGATATCGCTTGGAGAAACAAAGAAAACAAACAGCATGATCAACGTATTACAAATGATGGGGAGTCTGGCAAGTACTCCGTAGATCAATAGATGAAACTAGCAACTTCGAACTTCTTTCTATTACTATCTCAACCGTAAAGAACTCAACCGTAGAGAACAACCACTAACAGAAGCAACCACTGCGTAGATTGTAAAATGCTGTGTACAAGTATTGCCCTTGTGCCCCCCTTTGGTGGTCAATGACAAGAATCGCCTACGCATATTCACCACTAACCTTCATAAATACAAAACTCGTCGAAAGGGGAAAAAAAGAAAAGAGAGGAGGATTTACACAGAACGTACATCAAACCCTGCGGATTAGGGATTCTGATGAAGTTCCAACCTAGCAAAACTACAGTAGAGGGAGTGACAGGCTAGTCTCTCTGCTCTAGGGATCCGAAGAAGGATCAGATGCCGCTGGAGTCTGCGAGGAAGAAGGCGAGAGAACCTACTTAACATCATGACATGTAATAAGTCATTTTGTCAGACAAGCATTTCTGGGTCAGAAAGAACTCGGCTAATGAAAGGGGAAATGGCCGCAAGAATGGCTTTCGGACACTCCTCGTGTGGAAGGTGGCCGCATCCTGAGATAGCAACTAGTCTCTGCAATATAGTAACAATCTGATTAGAGCTTTGCACTTACAGAGTATAACATAAACAAACAACATCAATCTAATCCAATACAACTGAATCCAATTCAGTTTCATCTGAATACAATTCGACTTTCATGTCACAATGCGGCCAAGCACTGAAAAACAAAGTTCCCACCTGGACTCTGGTAGTACTAAAATTACGTATGAAATTGGACGTCCGATTAAACAGTCTTCATAACATAAACCACAAGTCAATATAACATAAAATTACTACAGTAGCTAGCACCAACTGTATTAGTCAAAGTTTAAGGCGTTGTTAATATGCAGGATGTGTTTGACGTGTCCCTCCAACCGGAATAGGGAAAGCAATAGTCAGTCACCTAAAGTGTCCATATTAACAAGGGTCACATGGCTATCTTGTATCACTGCCATTTTATTTGGTGGGTTGAGATGGGGTAGGGAAACAAACTGCTTAATTTAGACCAACCAAGTCTTTTATTAAAGTATGTTAGGAGTCCCCGGCACCGAGTTTAATTTGACAATCTCAGTCTCCCAATCAAGAGAAAAGTAGATGACATGACCCTTCCAATATACGGACGACATAAAACCTTCATCAAAGTATAAGACCACGCATGCAGAAGAAACAGTCAACTTACAGAATCTACAAACTTGGAAGCCATGGTTTGCACAGATCTCAACGAGACTTGTGCATCTTCTGCACCTGTGACCACCATAACCCGCATACTCTGGACTGCTTTAAGTAATAATGCAGCATTTTGTGGCGAGAGCATAGTCTCACAAGATAGCTTCCCAATCTCATGGAGAGCATCATCCCATCCTTCTACACAAAGAGGAGCCTGACATAGATACGATTCATAGACACCCAATGTTAATACACAATGTTTATACATGAAAACTGAATTACATGTTATTGAAGAGTTCCCAATAATTATTTCACAGATAAGCAGCAATCCTGGTCAGAAAAGATACCTTGTATAGGTTCAAGACATCAGTTGTGAGCTTAGTGGCATCATACCAAGCTCGCCGATTCACCACTTGTGTGATTTCAGTTCGCAGTAAAGGTTGAACCAAATGCTTCTTCCCTAGAGAAGTACGTAAAAGTATCCTAGCAAAGGCTGGAACAACATCTCTAGATAGATCTACACTCAGTAACACCACCGCCTTGATAGAGATCTGCACAAAAGACATGGCAAAACATGAGTTTCCAGGAAAAAAGCAAGTTGACAGAGAACTGAGAAGAATACATTTCATTTGAACAATCACGAATAGATGGCACATATGTACAGCCCACATAGGAAAGCTGCCTCATCTAGGACAAGTTCAAATGCAAACTACAGTTAGCATCTCCTTCTATGTAGTATATATGGCTGACTTGGAGAAATAATTTTCCAGCAATTCACGGTGACTCGGTTGAGGATCTTTGAGGATCTTTGAGGCTTGGACATCTATATTCCACTACACTGACTCCAACACACAAGGCTCAGAAATTCACAACTTTTCTACAACACCAACCACTTTATTGCACCAAATTTAGGGCAACAAAGCTCTTGGTGAGAAATATTGACAACGAGAATATCAACAATGTTTCTCATCCCAAGCTATGGTAGGTAAAAAGATACTCCAAATTCCCCAAAAGACCCTCATATCAAGCATTTCACTCAACGCAACTGAAGACTCCTAAAAAAAGGGAAGGCGTACGAACTATTACACAGAACTTCTTAAAAGCTGATTAAAAAATAATAAAATTAGCCACTTTCTTTGCATATGCCATCCTAGTAATTATTGACTCACCTGCTCCAGCATCATCACAACTAAAAAATTTTAGATTTACCAGATATAAGAAAAAAACAGCTTCTTCTCCAAAGCCTTAGCCCCAAAGGCCCAAATCTATTTAAGGTAGTCATTCAAGGACCAAATGGGATCCCCACCATGCACACACACGCACTCACATACAAAATTACAAATCCCAAATCCGGACCATGCCAAGAAGATGTGAAGGTTTTGATACGTTGGCTGTCCATGGCCTACCACGCAACTCTCCCTTGATCCAAGCATACAACACTCACTAGCGGAGTTAAAGAAGAAAGTGTCACAAGATTAAATTGATCTACATATTCGTCTCAATGATCTCACAGCAATTATAACCTTATTCCGATAGGATATACTCATGGATCCTCTAAACCACACAATCTCCAACGCATTCACAGTAAATAATAAAGGTAGTTCAAAAAAATCACAATGGGGAACACTGTCTCCCACTCTCCCCATCCTCCTTAGAGAAAGGCCAGGATTTTGAGTCCACCGTTCCATATATGTCATCCCAACGTTTTTTAGATAAGAAAAAATTTCATTAATGGATACGGAGGACAAGCCGTCCTCCTAAAAGAACAATTACAAGTTAGACCAATTCCTTTGTAAAACACTCAAAGGTTGGCTATATGTCATCCCAAAGTAAATGACGTATTACGTAGATGCAGCATCAGTATTTAACTCCTCAACAAAAAAAAAATCAACCGAGTGTAATCCCCGTTCACTAGAGGTGCTAGGGTCTAGATGTACGCAACCACTCCTGTTTTAAAAAAAATGGAAAGGTTGTTTCCAAGATTGACCCTAAATGCATTGCTCTACTGAAGTATTGAGTACCTGCAACTTCACTAAAAACAAGAAGTACTGGAAGGTCTTTTAGCCATTTTGATTTTGTCAATAATCTCCTAAAGCTGAAAGCTAGCAATACTTCTTTCGACTTCATTGGCAATGAAAACTACTAACTCCTCAACAGAAGCAAAAATAATAAAAACTTCATCAAGCAAAAGGTAAAGTATCTCTATATATCCTTTCTAGAGCCAACTCTTCAAATCCATAGTGCTTTGTGACGATCCAACAGTCACAAGTCACAACACAGACTATTGCGCCATAACCAAATCTGTCACACATGTCACTACTCAAGGCTAATATGATTCTTGCTGCAAATATCAGAAGAAGCAGAATACAACCCTCAAATTCTTCTCCTTGACTACTGTGAACACCAGGTTGATCAAGAGCCTTGCAATTCAACATTCATACACTAAGATTGGCAAGGCTGTTCGACTATAGAAGCAATGCCTAGTTTAAAAGATCTTTACTTTGATACAAATAAAGTTCATAACTCAAGCAAGCAACATGAAAAGCCCAGCTGTGTCAAAGGCCATAAATCAAAGCAAACCACAGCCACAAGTACACAACCAAGATTCTACTCACATTTAAGGAACTCCCACATGCTTGTGCTTTCTCGGCTGCCTTTAGGGCAAGCAAGCCACCATCATCATGGCCCACCAGTATGACTGAAGAAAACCCCATCTCTGAACAAAAGGAAAGAAGTAGGTCCACCTGAATCAACAAACACAGAGTTAAAGCCCACATAGAAAAGCTGAACTTAAGTGTGGTAAGTGCCTTAAAATTATCCAACCACATACGATATAAAAACATATACAAGGTGCTAGTATCCCTGATACAACATCAAAAAACATAAAGCAAACCCAGAAAATGCTAATCATGTAAAACCCAATCTTTTCTACTGATTATAAAAACTTTTCTACTGATGAGAAATAAGGACCTGTGCCACAAATAAAAAAAAAAATTTCTACTGATGAGAAAAACGAAAATGGGAATCTGAAGCTCAAACTGCTGTCTTACAGTTAAATTAACAACCAGTATATATTGTCAACAGTCTGAACATTTGCTATTGGTAACCCGGTAGCCCCAGCTATATACAACAACCTTTTCTCACTACTATGATGCTATCTAGAACACAATAGACGAAAGAGATAAGAAAGGAAATAAAGACCTCGATCTGCAGTTGAAACATATGCTCAACCATTAGCTTAACTAGCGTGCCTCATAAATATAAGAAAGACAGGAAAAAATAACAACCTAGAACACCCTAACGATATTCCTTGAATGTGAATAATGAGATGACAATCAACAATTGTACCTGAGTTTCAAGTTTGTAGGGGTTTGGCAATTCTTTCTCCTCCCAATCTTTCCTCTGTAGCCGAGGTGTTAAACCCCACCCTGGCCGATCAAAGGCTGCAACTGTGAGACCCACTTGCCGTGCCAGGGTCCCCATCACATGCCTCCAGGAGAAGACCCCTCCTCCAAATCCATGGACCAAAACAATACCACATTGTCCATTTGCCTCCAAATTCGTGCCAGGATTCAAAGAACTCAAATCACCAACTTCGTCCTTCTCATCAGCAGCATCAAGGCTCAATGGAGGAATTTCATCAGATGGAACAGCAAAGCTCGTGAAATCATCTAGCAATGGATCATACAAGGAAGAAGAATAGAATTGATTACTATAGCTCCTATGCAACTGCAAGTGGCGTTGGGTCTTTGACAGAGCACTTAAAGGCCTGTCCAACTTTATCCTCCCAGTGCCCAGCTGAGGGGTGCAGCTTCGATTGGGTTCATTAAATGCAGTGGAAGATAAAGAACGCGGAGGAGAGCTAGGCATACTGATCTTGTAATGAAGCGTAAAACCTTGGCAAGTCACAAATAAACTATCGACGTCAGCAAGTAATCTAACAGGAAATGCACCATCATAACTTGACAGTCCAAGAGGTTTCCTCTTAGCTTCACTGTCACATTTGGAGTTCTTGGCTGCGGAGGGAACAGGAGATCGTGGGAGCTTTTGATAGGCAGATAGCAAACTCTTGCACGAAAGGACCTGTTAAGGAGGAGGACAAGGACTTGTATCAGTTCAAAACTGCAAAAAGCCAAGTACACATTACGAAGCATATCTCACCAACAAATGAATAATATGTTCTTAGTGAACAGCAAGAATAGTAGATGACAATGCAGCACATGGAAGTACATTGATGAAATGAAAGGATGGAAAAAGATAGAAACCATTTGGAGACCTACTGTCTCAGGGTCAACCCGGTGAAACGAGAGTTTCCTCTTTGCTTTGCAGCTTATACGATAAGCAATCACCATATGGCCAAGTGCAAAAACCACTGATGACAGGAACAAGACAGGCATCCCCCAAGACTTCTTTAAATGGAGAATTCGCCTTGACCGTGAATGCGTAGCATCAGCTTCAATTTGAGAATTCACTGAGAAAAGGCAGGCCTTGACTGACAGAAGAAGGATTGAAGAGACGGAGCATATTGTCACACTTCCGAGATACGGCCCATGAGAGAGAGCAGGAACATCACACAAAGCATATACACCTGCAAACATCATGCAATAATCCATCAGCAAACTACAGCTAAGCTTAAGATCTGACCCTTCGTCTACTGACTGACAATGCATTAAAACCAGACAGGCACTAATACACTATATCAACCTTGCAAGTTGCAATCACGCATACAGCAATAACAGGTGATGAGAACACACATGAACGCCCACGAATAATTCAATGGACATTCTTCCTCTCAACTGTCAAAACCCTCGTAACCATTTTGAGCAAATTAGGTCACTAGTCAGTAGTCACTGTACATCTGAGTTCTTACAAACCATTCAAAGGCTCTACCACCAAACCTTCCACACACAATTCGAAGATTTTCTCCAAAGGCTCTACCACCAAACCCCCCTCCCCCCTCTAAAATTCCTTAAGAGCATTAAATGAAAGTACCAAAAACACCAAGAAACAGATTAGACTTGCACTAAACTATCAAATACATCAAAAGTAGGTCCAAAACAGAAAAAAGATTGAACCACAGCATTGAAGACAAATATTTCTCAATGTGGACTCCTGGCATCCTAAGTCCTGAAGTCACAAACACACATAAGAATCATCAAATGCAGGCACTAAAAAATAAAATACAGCAAGTAAATGCCCTATAAGTAACATCCTATCCCACTATCAAAAAAAAAGGAGGAGGGGGGTGGGTGGGGGGGGGGGGGGGG
>ONZK01005624.1:778-17365 GCA_900322385.1 Pharnaceum exiguum
TAATTCATACCAAAGAATTATTAAAGAAAATAGAACTTATTATCCAATAAATTGAAAAACAATAACAATTACATTTTCGTGTTAAATACAGAAGAGTAATAAGACAATAAATTTATAAAACTGTGGACCGTGTAACGCACGGGTAAGAAAACTAGTAAAATCAAATAGAGATGTACTCCATCTATCACAATTGCATTTTTAAAAATTTGAGTATTTTTTTTAAAATTGTTTCACTACTTATTTAAAGTTAGATTCTAACCAACTACAATTCGGCCAGTTCAACATATATTGGAGTTGGGGTACTAGGGTGGGTTGTGTTTGAGTATCAATATAAGAAGCTAAGAGCGGAGGAGGAAAATGGTGAGAAACGTAAGGTGCCAACAACAAAATAAAGAAGACAACGGAGGGCACTTATGTAAATTATCTAGTTTTCTTAATTTTTATGTCCACGGGAGAAGAACAAATCTAAACAGGCGGAGTATCTCTACCATTATATAAAAGAGAGTCTATCACATATATTTTCAAGAAATCCTAGCCTTTAATCTTTAAAAAAAATGTCAAAAATATAAACTCTAATACACATAGACTGTCTTATTACGTTGCAAAAAAAATTTGTATTATTATGTTATGACCTCATTAGTAATTTAGTACTGCTGTTTATAGTTGAGGTGATTTAGGTAACAATCTACAACATACGAATGGCAACAATCTTCAAGATACTAATGGCAACAATCAAGATTCTTTTAATTTATTTCCCCTTTGTTTTTTTGAGAAAAAATTACTTCCCCTTTTGGCCTTTAATCTGCACGCTCCTTCGTCTATCAATTTCCAATCTTCATGATTTCCTTCAAATCAATCACCCATCTTCCCTTGCTGTAACCTCTGATTGCAATTCGTGCGATGATTTCGCTTTCCATACATATCATATATACTGTATCAATAAGGAAATAAGGAAATCAATACACAAAAATAGCTCTCTCCTATCTATAGAGGGATCAAAATTCAAATTCAAATTCGAAAAAAGAAGTGTAGCATCAAATGCCCCTTTCATTGAGTATAAAATGGTCTATAATTCCTCCCTTTCTTTCCACACCTCAACACCTACCTCTAAGAGGCCCTGTCTGTGCTAGGGTCGTTCGGCTTTTGGAACACCATTGATACACGGGTTAGTCTATCCTCATTATTTTTCCTGTACTTACTAGATCAGTTTATGCCATATTAATCTTCTCTTGAACCCTAGACCAAGACAACTGACGTGTTTGAGTTGGAGGTCTCTGATCATGGAAGTGTTTTATATTGTTCAATACCAATGCTTTGTTTATGATAATCTATTACAATACCAATGCTTTGTTGACAATAATATCTATTATACGTTGTGTGTCACTGATCCCAGATTCAACTATTGTAGGTTCATGGTACACGTTTTAGTTGGAGAAGGGACAAGTAATGCTACTCTATTGTGACGGTTATTGCTGGTCAATCAAGAATATACAGTAACAGGTATAGTCCACATTAAACAGTTCTGAGTAAATGTTGAATTGATTGTGAATGTGCTGACAGTAAAAAAAACAACAATATATGACGTTCATGTTTTTTTTTTTATTTGAGCAGAGCAAAAAAATGGTGACCTTTGGTTATGAGCTCGACTTATTGCTTGGTAATTTCAAGCTGTTTTAACAGAATCCAATGTGGACAGTCTGAATGCTTCTATCAGTGTTAAGGGCAATTAGGGCAATTGAAGAACTTGACGCCATCGCTTCTACGCTTGAGGTCTGCATCAGCTGTAATATTTGATATATGTTAATGCTATACTATTTGTTAGCACTATGCTTCTGACTGCATATTTTTCCCCGGGCTCCTCAATATCGAAATCATTCTCGCTTTGGTAGTCTTTTGACTCCAATATACCCGAATACTAAACCTAATAACTATCTGTAAGTACTCTTTCTAAAGCTAAAACATTATATCGCCTTTTGCAGACTACTAGCTCGAATTCCTCAGATATCAACTCTCACATTCACTCAAATAGCACAACGACTGACAAAAGAAAGAGCAACGACATCTCAGAGGAGTAAGATATATGCATCTGTCGGTTGAGGGTTCCGTGACCAAGCCCATTAACAAGAGAACTTTTGTCAAGATGGAGAAGTTAGGTTCACTCTGTGTTTATCAGTAATGTTCTACCAAATGATATTTTAATTTGGGTGCTTCCCTTTTCATTGTTTCCAGCATAGTTTCATTAAGGTTAGATCACTATGCAGTACTGGATTAGAGTGCCTAATAATCCAGCTTTCTTAGTTCGTTGTTTAATTTGAATCAAAGGGTTTGTCTACATAGATGCTTTTTTTGTCAAGCATTCTCCTTAATTTATTCATTAACAAATCGACTACTTTTATGTTAACCTCTGGCCTCTTTTTTTTATATACAACGTAATGTCCAAAGGATTTTGACAATCATATTTTAATAAGAAGCATCACAGTCGCATCAAAACGAAGAGCAAAGATCGATCTCATACTTTGTATACTCTAATAATGAGATTATTATATTATTCAAAGAAGCATTCAGCGTAGGTTATTGTTCAGATATATTACTATAGTTGATCGTTATATTACTGGCAGCTTAGCTTTATAGTAATTCTGCAAGTACCTCTATGATCTTGATCAATTCTTAGTGTTCATAAATTCTTAGTAGCGCCTAATACACATGGAGATGTGTCGAAATTATCCAATGAAGTACTGATGGGGTATAGACTTTGACTGGAGTACAATGACAGACATAGGCAGAAGGTTATTTTTTTTTTTTTTGATGGAAATAGGCAGAAGGTTATGGACTATGCAGTAATTGTGGCGAGGTGATTAGTCATGTAATCATGTTGGATATATCTATCTTAGAAGCTTACAAATAATTACAATAATGTCTTCCAATATGAACGTACCCCGTGCATCGCACGGGTTTTCAACTAGTATTTTTTTAAGAGTATGTACTAGTCAAACCTACTGCTAATACAATCCGCTATCTATTTATACTAAGGCCCTGTTTGGTAAATAGCATATCTACTAAAAAAGAGTAGATTTGAGCCACAATAGTAGATTTGACCCACAAATCCGCTATTTGTGCTGTTTGGTAAATAGCATATATAACAGCATATTGGCCCACCAATCTACTCTTTTGAATATGCTAATGATGGTAGCATTTTCAAAGAGTAGATTGTATCATTTAAATTTTCACACAATCTGCTAATTTACCAAACACTGATTCTAAAACTGCTATCTGCTATCTACTAGTCAAATCTACTATCTGCTAACCGATATCTGCCTCTGCTATCTACTATCTGTTGTTACCCAAACAGGGTCTAAGTGTTTTACACATAAGATATCTGCTAGTTGCAAATACGCCCTTGATGAAGGTAATTTTAACGATTCTTCTGAAACAGAAAACTATAAATGTCTCTATCCCTTTACGCCATATCTTTGGATACCAGATGGGCCTATGTGCCGGCGACTAATAGCTTTCATAAAATGACTAATAGTGAGGGGCGATGACAAATAATATACTATTAGTCATGTTTAAATGATACACAAATTAAGCTAATTTACTTTGACAAAAAAAAAATCTTCTTTGTATAAGTGGACAGAAGTAGGATAGGAGATAGAAATCCAGTTCATATCATTCTTTAGAAGAAAATAACTCGCGCTAAGCTGCTAAGCGTGCGCAATTAACATGAGCTACTCCGTAGTACAGTATATACTATATACTGACAATAGAAGACAAGAAAACCTGTGGATGCAATGATGTTTAGATGTATATGTCTATACAGGGAATTTATTATTTGGATGGGATATAATATGCAAGCGATTTGGGATGCAGTTCATGTGCAAAAGCAGTGGCGCTTTAGTGTCCCGAAACCGTATTCCATCTTGTGTGCCACTTCAATTATATCTATCGTGATTTGTTAAAGCATTTAAAAGAAATTACATTAACAAATTATGTGCGTTTGAGATTTAGTGACACACAAGATATGACACAGTTATAAGACACCAAAGCCGCACTGGTTGCATAAGCTAATAAAAATAGATGGACATGAAGTTATAAACGGCCAACTGAGACACATGTAATTTAAATAGGCCAATAGTACGACGGCCCTCCTTTGTTATCAAACATCTTTCACGCCAAATCATGACTTGTTTCTATCAATCCTATCCAAATTTAACTGAACTCAGACAAATTGCAATGAACCATCCACAGTGCTTGCTTCCTCACCATGGTTACCCCACCTAGTTTGAGAAAATTTCATTGCAAGCTATGGCTTAATGGCCTTGTTTGGAAAATAACAGTTAGCGGTTAACAGTTAATATTATCAGTATGCGGTAAATATATCCTTCGCTCAAAATATAGAATAAAAATATATTTATCGGAGATTACATGATGAACGAATCTCTTGAGTGTGTAAAGGACCCTTTTAAACAATGACGATAGATTTTTATCCTCGTAAGTAAGGAAAAAGTATCTTTTTTAAGATGAACAAAATCTATCGAAGTTTCGCAAGGCCCAAAGTGCTACCTTTAACTAACGATCGCAACGTAACTCTAGAAGGGCTAAAGAGGGTCTTTTAGTATGGTCGCAACTTAGGTCTAAAAGGGCTAAAAAGGACCTTTTAGTATGGTCGCAAGTCGCAATGTAGCTCTAAAAGGGCTAAATATTGCCTTTTAGAATGTTATTCCGACCAAAATGACACCTTCACCGGGGTTAAAGTGAGCCATTATACTCAACTTCGCATGCTACTCAATTCGGAAAATATTAAATTGAGAAATGGTGTAACACTATCCACTTGAACTTGGATTATATATGAGAATAAAAGAAGGGAAAAAAAAGAGTGCATAATCCGAGGCTCTGAGCAGACCTGGCAATTGGGCCGATTGGGTCGGTTTCGATTCGGGTCGGTCTCGATTCGGGTTGACAATAACATTTCTAGTCGGGTTTGGGTCGGTTCGGGTCGGATTTTAATTGGGACGGACGTAGTTGGGTCGTGGTTAATCGGGTCGAGTCGGTTTTGGGTCGTTTAATAATCGGGTTTGGGTCTATTTGGATCAGGCCCAATTGGGTCGTGCTAAGTCGGGTCGTGTTCGGTTTCTTCGGGTTTCTTCAGATTCGGATATCAAATTGGTCGAGTTTTTAGGGTCGGGTTTGATTTCCAGGAAAAAAATTATCTAAATAAATCGATAAGTGTGTATTTTATTTATTTAAATACCCCTTTCATATTCGTTCTTATATTAATTTTATGAGAATTTATTCTATTTTAGGTAAAGATGCAGTTGGTTCAAAATTAATACGTGTTGAAATATATATAGATATTGATTTGGGCGGAAGTGAAATAATGGGCGGGAGTGAAATAATTTAGCGGCAAATTTGGAGCGGGACATTTGCACTTAGCAGACAACAAAAGACAACATGGTAAAGTAGTGTTTTGATTCAACCGGATCATATCGGTTTAAGGTGAATTTGGGTCGGGTCTGTTCGGGTTGGATCATATGCTCTCGGGTTTGGGTCGGTTTCGGTTTTCATTCGGATCGGTTTTGGGTTCATGTTCGGGTCGGGTTTGGGTACGGGTCGGTTTCGGTTTTGGGTCACTAAAATCGGGTTGATTCGGATTTCGGTTAATATTCGGGTCGGATTATCTCGGGTTCGGTTCAAATCGGATATGGGTAAAAATCGAGTCCGGCTAAACTGAGTCGATTTAGTTCGGTTCGGGTCAATTCGAATTTTGGTTCGAAATTGGGTTGACACAATCGGTTTAATCGATTTCAGGTTAATCGGGTCGGTTTATTCATGAGTCAGTTTCGCCAATTCTAGCTCCGAGCAATAGAGCATGCAGGCAGTGAAAAGCTGCTTTTACCATGCGGTTACCAGGGGGCCTACCATTCGTGTCCTGATATATCAGAGTATCAAGCTTGGACAGCCAAATTTTGGTCGTCATGGGTGATGCTCGAGCAGACGAGCAAGGAGAATTCCACGTAATTATATACTCCCTCCGTGTGGTGACAAGCTCACAGTACATGTACTGTGTATGTCAAATCATTCAGAGGAATCAGAATCATAACTGCCACATTTGCCAGCCGCTGCTCGCTATTCGTCACGCCCAAAATTTTGTTTTAAAAATAAAAGAAGTAGGTATCACAGTATTACGGTACTCCCTCAGTCTCGAAAATCTTCTTGCTAAAGGGCAAGGTAAACAGATTTCTATACATGTGATATGAGGTTACCTCCTATTTACAACACTAATTCTACATTCATATAATCCCTACAATTTTATTATAACTCTTTTAAACTTGTATATATTTTTTTATTATGTCCTTCAACTAATTAAAGGATTATATATTTACTCATGTGAAATAATTTGTTAAATAAAAAATTGCAATTTTTTTAATAAATATAAATTTAAAATTCACGACATACAAAATTATTTTTCGGAGATATTTTTTAGCACATTGAAGTGAAACATCAAATTTACATAGACTAGTGCAAACTTAGAGTAAAATGTTTCGTAAAATGAACATAATGTCAGCTGATTGGTTGTGTAAACTAGTGCCTACTGAAAATGAAAATTTTGCAAATGAAAATATTACCAATAAAGAATTAGGAAGAATATTTTAGAACAACCCTAAATGGAAGATATGAAGAAGATTTTGGGATGGAGTAAATATTAATTTTTGAGATAAATTGACAAAATTAGTTTGAGGCCTTGTTTGGGAGACAGGAGGAGCAATTAGTATAGCGGTTAGCGGTATTAGTTTTGATTAAAATGTGTAGTTAGCATATTGGAGTTGTTTGAAACAGTTAAGATTAGCAATTACTGGTTTACAGAATAATATACTAATGAATATTGAAAATGGTGTTGAAAATACTACCCCGATAACCATAATTATACTTCCAAAGGACGCGGCCCTGCCAATAGATATTGAGAGATTAATTCATGGGGCAATCAACCAAAAAAAAACAGCCACCAAACCTCCACGCTTATTCGTTGAGTTGGTTGTCTTTCTACTACTCATTCATAAGTTGTAGAATCATTTATTTTTTTTGGAAAATTTAATTTTTAGAATAATTAATCATTAAATAATCAACAATAATCGGGATTGTGAGAAGTTGAGAACATAAATGCTTGGATGTATAGAGATATACTTCGTATATGTAAATATTTTCGTAAATTCAGTGTAGTAATAATTTAAAGCTAATTTAGCTTATGATTATAATACTATCGTCTGATCTCAGATATTATTATTTTAATATAATGGAAGAAACTCTAATATGTGGAGTGTACAATTAGCTACAAAGAAGGGTTAATGATGCTTGGGCGGGTTAATACATTTTTTTTAGTTGTGCATTTGGTTCGTCGGAGCTTCGCTTCGACTACGTCTAATTCTGATCCAAGTCGCACATCTGGTTGTGGTGGGTGAGTCTCCCAATGAAGGTCTCTGCATACGTTGATACTCGAACTCACGACCTCGCTTAAGCGGTATGGAGCTGTTTACTAATCCAACCAACCGCATATTGGTGGACGGGTTAATATATATACATTTGACAATATAGTACAGTCCTACTCGTACTATTTACAAAAGAGGCGATGATTCTAAGAAGTTTAGAAGGTTCTTCAGCGGGTTGTCATGCCAGCCAATGCAAATCTGGAATGTCATTTGTTACACAGCACTCGGAGTATATTATTGGGCGGTGCAGACCTTCACCAACCCACTGCCCTTGGAGATTCTATCGACACTTTAGCAGCCTGAATTGTTTCTTACCTTAGCCAGCTGGCTGACTAATATATTTAGAGCTGGTATGGATGAACCTAAGAAGTTAATTCCCATAGGAAATATTCCTAATCATGAATTAGATTTTCTTAGGAATTGAGTTAAATTGTTTGGTTAAACATGGGAACTACAAATACATGGGAAGTGCAAGTTACCTAGGTGGGGGTGGGTGAGGAAGTTCCTCCATTTTGAAGAGAATTTGCAATTCATGGGAATCTACACTTCTCATGTAGGAGATGGCTATCCAAACAAGCTCTTAAAGTGAAATTGAAAATTTGATTTGTTTATTTATCAATACGGTGGAAAATTTCTGTACAATCAGTCACTCAGGCTCTGTTTTGTTCAACTTATCTGTTACAGTTCAGTTAAATTCAGTTTTTTTCAGTTAAGTTCAGTTCTTCTAGTTAAGTTCAGTTTTTTCCAGTTCAGTTCAGTTTTTTCCAGTTAATTGTTTAGTTATATTTACACTATAATTCGTTCCAGTTCAGTTAAGTTCAGTTCTTTCTAGTTAAGTTCAGTTAAGTTCAGTTTTTTTCAGTTAAGTTCAGAACAGTTAATCTTTTATACAGCCGAACAAAACAGAGCGTCAGAGTACAACATTGACTTAATATACTCGACGGTGTATATTCGAGTTAGTAGTTAAACGAAGATCGACCCAGTAACCAAAACAATTTCAGCAAGTCTACCGTGCACCCGGTGTATAGGTACACCGGTGCCACGTTAGCATTTTTTAAAAAAATTAACATGGATGACTAGTAGGTCTTTTTATATGACTAATAAATAGTGCGTATTTTTATATGACTAATGACTAGTGAAATCTTTTATATGACTAATGTCTCCGAGCTACCGCCTGACTTTTGGCCACTCTTTTTTTTTTCCTTTTTACTTTTAATAAAAAATTAGTGTCACCTAAACAGGTGTACCCATGAACCTGGTGTAGCTTAGACTAGGAGAAACAATTTGTACAAAGCCATGTCTACAAAACTTAATTTTGTATACATTTAGGTTGAGTCTTTCTATCTTAGCTAGTGAGCTTTGATATCACTCAAAAAAAAAAAAAAAATCAACCTAATGATACCTAATAAAGATGGTTCAAATTGGAATTACAACTTGATGATATCACTCAAAAAAGACAGAAGCTAACTTGATGGTATATATCTAATTAGAGGTGTAAATGAACCGAACCGACAGGGTGAACCTTCGAGCTCGGCTCAAACTTGGAGCGAGTTTGAGGCGGCTCAATTGTCAAACAAGTCAAGCTTGAGCAGAGGGTAGTGCGACTCGAGTCGACTCGTCTTGCCCCATTTTATTATTTTTTATTTTATAAATTTTGTAAATATTTGTACTTGATAAATTGAGAATATAAGTCGAATTTTGAGTCAAAATATATAAGTATTAACAAATTCAATTTTAGTAATATAATATATAGTATAATTAATATATTTATATTAAAAGGATGAAAACAAGTAGAATTGTCCAAGTCGAACCTGGCTCGAACGAGGCTCGATCTAGGTTCAAGCCGAGCCTTAGACCCTAAGGCTCGACGAGCTTCGAGCCGAGTTCTATAATTGGCGAGCCCTAAGCGACTCGAACTCGGCTCCGCTCATTTACGCCCCTATATACTTTGTAAAAATTAACTTACATGTGAATTAAATAAGATCCAAATAAACTTCACCATGCCATCTACCTCCAGAGATTGGAGTATCAACCAAATTCTATGAGTGTTGGTGTATAAATAAATTCAAAATGTGGCCATTGTGCAGAGGCCAGAGGTTTTAGGAATACGGAGTAATGCATTGGTGGTGACTGGTGATGTACCAGGCATCCAATCGTTTTTCGATGTCACTCAAATTAAAGCTAAACCCACTTTTAAAGTTACAAAACTAATCATAAACCAGTTACTTGCTTTTCCTACGATTAGTGGTTAGAATATGCGCCCTCCACAGTAGCCACTAGAGGAATGTGAAGACCTAGAGATTAAGAATGCGGGGGAATTTAGGTGTTGTCCAAAGATTACCATATTCATTAGAAGTGTATATGTCGACATTACATCACGGCAATGCATAAAGCCAGAAGCATATGAGTATATGACGAGCATATACTCCCCCATCCAAAATTAGTTATCTGCTTTTCCTACAAGGTCGTCAATAATGCATTGAAAATCATTCAACAATCTCCTTAACAAATAAGGTTGTGTTTTGTTTGTCTGCAATGCCATACTTCAATCTTTGTCTGTTCAATTTAGTTTTTTATTTAAAAAAATCCAATTTTAATTCTTACCGACAACAAAAAACACCCTAAATTCACTATAGCGCTAACCACACCACCTATAAATAAATTTTGTAGTCTCATATACATTTATTAGGAGTGGGCAACTGGGCAGTGCAAGCTGTGGCTAAAATGAAAAGGCAAGAATGGAATGCATCGCTGATTCATGATTTTGAATATTAATTCTTGTTGATGGATATGTCGACTCTTTCAGCCCAATCATTCCCTTGTCTAAAATAGGACAGTGTTGGGGTCGATCTGCTCCGAGTGGCTTCTATTACCCCATAGCTTATATGTCCACATTTCTCTTGCTCTACAGACTAAACATCCACCTACCCCAATAATAAACCAATCATGTTTCGTACACCAATAATATACATGTACATATAAGCACTTAAGCAGTATGGGTTTGATGTGCCATCATTGTGTTTCACAAAATCTTGACCATTAATTTGATGACGCATTTCTTTTAAACTGATTAAAAATTAAAAATAATCCTGGCACACAAGATCGCAGACAATATGAGACACCAAACGTGAACTTTAGTGCAATTTCGATAAGAGCTCATTCTAGGAGTGGCCGTGACTCGTGAGTTGTGAGTTTTGTGACTGATGAATGACGAATACAGTCATTTGCTTGTGGCGTGTCCCCTTTTGGTGGGTTTAGTGTTCAATTGGGCCAAGTTGGTGCGTCGTGCTTGTTTACGTAGAACAAACCCAATCAATCAAGCCCATCAAATGGAAATGGATATCTATGATTGATTTAGTACTTGTTGTCCAAATGAGGCCGTGGCCCATGCCAAATACTACGAGGATGTTTGGCCTAGATTCAACTCAAAAGTGATTATTTTTTCTATTTTTCATCTTCTTCTCCTTCCAACTTCTCTATGACCAACAAAATAAAGTGTAAATTACTCTCCACATTGTTCAAAAGTAAAAGTATCAAATTATTTATGATAGAGGTGGAGAAGGAGGAGGGAGAATGAGGAAGAAGATACAAAAGAGATACAGTTTTAGCGAGAATTTAGGCCAAACACCCTCTACATACTCCGTAATAAAGTAATTAATGATATTGTTGTAAAAAAAAATGTCTATAAAATTAATCACATACTTGTGATATTCCTTTTAAAAAGGTCTACTGATGAGATGTATGAAAATTGCAAATTTAATTTTAATATTTTATCATTATGTTTAATTTTAACAATTCTTTAAGAAATAAAATAATTGTAATTATTATTATTATTTTAATTAAGCACATGGAAGCATGTTTACTTTATCGTGGTCAAATTGTCAAATTTCTAACAAAAATAAGTATCCTTGAAAAATATGTCATGCATTTTGGCAACGTGGCAATGGCGTCTGGGTTGTCTCTAAGTTGAGAAGAAAACAACAAATATCCATTTTACACTTCTATGTTGTGATCAGATTAGAAAATAGGGGGAATTTTGGAAATTTCATTAAAAAAAGCAGCTTAAATCTCAACCATTTGATGAGAAAAGGAGATCTCGAATAATTAGAGAGAATCCACATTCGTCGCAATGAGATTGACGATCAAGCTCTTTATTTATGCGTAATGGTTTATCTCCATCTCTCTCAAACTTGGTTTAATTATGCGCAATTATGTGACTTTATAATTGTCATTGTTGGTGTTGAGAGAGAGAATTTATCATTTAATAACCGTTTTAATCAGTAATGAGAGTACTTATAGTTGAAGAGCTTATTCACTAATTTGTAAGACTCATCTGCACGAAAATTATAGTATATCTTAGGAATAGAGTAAACTTTTGGCAAAATTGCTGGGAATAATCCCAAGTTGGGGTCATTATCCCAAAATAATCCCAAATTGACATATTTTTCAGAATAATCCCAACTTGCCCGACATTTCACCCGAGCAGACTAATGATGCCCGAAAACATGTTTTTAGGTGAAAACTCGCATATGTGGCTAAAGATCATGCACTTAATGCTGACTTTGCTCTTGATTAAATTAAATGAGAGCACATGAAACCCCCCTAACTCCCAACTCACATTATTCCTCATTCATTTCCTTCTCTGTTTTAACTTAATATGCTGCCACTTCAGCATTAGGCATATATATTCATTAGCCGCATGTGCAAACTTTCACCTGAAAACATCCTTTCGGGCATGATTAGTCTACTCGGGTGAAATGTCGGAAAAGTTGGGATTATTCTGAGAAATATGTCAACTTGGGATTATTTTGGAATAATGGCCCTAACTTGAGATTATTCCCAACAATTTTGCTTAAACTTTTTGATTGTTCATGTAATATTGCGTATCATAAAGAGTATGCTCTTGTAGAATTCTTGTTGTTTATCATGATTCAAGTTTAGTTTTTTTATTTTTGTTTTTATTTTTTGAGGTTACTCAAATTAGTTCTTGGATAGGAGTGAGGTTTACCATGCATAAGCCTAAGAATTAATAGATAAAATTTATCTTAGTTTCAGCATCGTATATACCATCTCCATCCGCAATTAAATTGTAGAACTACCATTTTTTCATGTGCGTAATCGGACATCCTAGTTAGTTTAGTGTTTTGTACCAGAAGTGGGCAATTAAGTACTATCACTAAAATGTCTACGGACTACTTGGAAGGCATATATTCAAGCCGTAAGTCAAACGCAAGGACGATGGAGATCAAGTGCTGATTTATTCTATAATTATTTATCAGCTTAAACTACTACGTACTCTACTACTCCATACCTACCAAGTAACCCCGTTATGAAGATTGAAAGAATTCATAGGCAAAGAATTTGTTAAGAAATGAAGGAGTACTAGATTCTTTTCACTTGGAGATGTTCCCACTTGTCAATTTGTCATCACTTCTGGTACGAAAGTTAAAAGACTTGAATAATCGAGATTCTATGTCTTGGCCAATTTCACACTTACGTCACTTGAAACTTCGCTAAAAAGCCTAAGATCAGATGCAGATATCACAATCACCCGTGTCGATATGAGGATTGTCTGCTCAAGTGATATGTTCTTAACAATTGTCAACGGCTTGTCGGCTTAAGTTATGATTAATGTAATGCTAGTTAACGTTTTACTCAAAGTTAGCAAATCTGAAATCACCGACCTCCTCAACCATTTTCTTTTCTTTAAAAAAGAACTCGTTTAGAAGTCCAATATACATACTGTACAGTGTTTCAGTTGTGTACCTTGTGCGTAGCTAACACTTGGTTTACAAATAATAGATCCTATGTACGTATCTGTGTTCTATAAGCCTTTACAAAGTTCATCTGAACTAGACTGAACAGCTGAGAATATAAGGATCCAGCCACTTTACCTAGAAGAAATCATACTCTAGCAAATCTGGCCATGATTTGAATTATGTGAGGCTAAATTAAATAAATATAAGTTAACACAATCGGAAAAAAATAGGAGATTATTACATCGATTTTTGGAAGGATTAAGGAAAATAACGAATCGGGATCACTAGTATGTAAAAATAATGGCACATATATCATGTCCTTATAAACGTGGTATAATGCTTTCTTACATTAGATAATTTTAAAAATTAATCAAAGTATGCCTTCTTATCAATTACATTGCATTTAAGTCAAATGCGCTTTTAATTAATTTGTAGGTATTTTTCGTGTGAAGAGAAATATAGATACCGGTAAAATAGGCTCTCCAATCTTAAGAATTGATGAAGGTGCTCTCTCTATCACTTAAGCACCTCTATATTCTTTAATTTCTAATTATGGCCGTGTTTTTGTTCGTGTATAGTGTTATAGTTCTTTTTTTTTTTTCAATTTAGTACAATTTTTTCACCTCAGTTCAGTTTCAGTTTAAATTTAGGTCATGACAAACGAACAAGACACACCATAAGTCATTCTTATTAATAGAAGAAATTAAGCTAATTTGACTAATTAGTCTTGTTTGATGATTGTACAGAGCCCGATATGTACTTCTATATTAATTTGTTTGATTTGCTAATACAAGAAAATGGGGCTTCTTTCAATATTAGATAATCTATAGAAAATTAGAAATCAACCTTTAATTTACAAATGTCATTCATATGATCATTATCCTTATGAGGTACTTTTATGTTACCGTTGTAATTTTTAGATGTGAAGATGTTATTTACCTAACATATACTAACTTTCTGGTAGATATTGGATATTTGCTTTTCAATTCTGTTTGAACTATTAGCTCGAACTTTAATTAGTTGGGGCAAACGTAAGCAATCTATTGTAGGGAACTTTTGAAGGGAATAAGAGTATTTCACGTGACCAGAATTGAAACCGTATATCCCAATTCCAGGGTAAGTAGTCGCTTACTAGCTAGTAGAATAAAGATTAAATAAAGTATTTGTTACAATGCCCTCCAAGATATTTCTCCACCGTGGTTTGTCATCAAAATGCTTATTTTTTCATGTAGGAGTATAGGACTAGTACTCAAATGAGAAAGAGGCTTTGATGTTCCAAAATGATCTGATGTCTCAACTCGTATACTAATTCAATCTCAATCTTTTGTGTTTTGTTGAATTTGCACATTATTATAGGATACTAAAACCGGTACTGTTCAAATGATAGCTAAAAGAAACGAATATGTAGTGTATATCACTTCTTTTACCAAGTACTAGTCATCTAGACTTTTCTCATCATCCCTCATTCAATTCTCCATTTAACATCCATATTTCCCGATGACCAAATCACCAAGCATATCCACCCACCCATATATATTGGCTTTTCCTCGATCATTTTTCTATTCATCACACCACATGATCTTGCCCAAAAGAAAACTCCGTCCTTCCAAAACGTCATGCGGAGACCGGTCAACCAACCTAACCAGGAAACATTGCGAGTCATACTGCCACGTGAGGCAAATCCTTTCCACGTCGCCAACCTTTTCATTACAATAACAAATGTACCTAGATTTTTGCTTTGGCAACTTCTTAGAAACATGGACCTTCGATCAACTCTATGCACTTGTATATAAACCCAATGGCTCTCTTTCTCTCAATCTCTCTTTCTCATCTTTCTATAATTTTCAACCTCTAAGCTCATATAGTCATATACATCAGTACACGACTAAATCATCTCAAAAATAGCTACTAGCCTAGTAAGCCTACTACTATATATATTCATATTATTTCATAACCTTTACCAAGGTGTGGCTAGCTTGTTTTTGATCACTATATTGAATAGAATCTTGTTATCAGTTCGGTTCAGTTCAATTCAATTCGAAATCTTTCATGGTTCTTGTGAGATTTGCTGTTCCCGAGCAAGTTGTGCTAGCTGAACTTAATTTGAAGGCGCTTAGTTCTTTCATAACTTTAAACAAGCTCTTTGACAAGCATATATACAAGTTTCTTCCAACTAATTAATTCAATGGGAAATTGTTGCGGTACAATCCACGGTACGTCATCGTCGTCGGCCATTTGGGCCGGGGACGATTGGGAGCCCACATCACCGGAGAGGTCCAAAGAGAAGGAGGAGTTGCTTGGGGGTGTTAAAGAGAAGTCATCATCATCCTCTACAGTTGGTACTAGGGGAGAACAGGTCAGGATCAGGATATCAAAGAAACAATTGGAAGAGCTACTAAGGAGGGTAAATGAAAGTGGGACTCAAAGATTAGGGAAACTAAAGACGGAGCAAATTTTACAAAGGATGATTGATCAAAGTGATCAATTTGTGATTCATCATCAACGGTCTTGGAGACCTGCCCTTCAAAGCATACCGGAGGTCAATTGATTAATCCGAGCTTAGTAATCATGCATGTTACGTTTACCAGCTTATGCAAGTGAGAGAACGGAGTCCAGTGGGAGAGTTGGTCATTGAACGTTCCATGCATGTTACGTTTGTAATTAGTGTTTTTCCTTTTTGAAAAATGCGTGTATAGTTTTTTTAATTTTTGAAGGAAGCGTGTATATATAGTTTGCTGTTACGTACTCGGAAGTCGGAATGGTAGGTCGATTATTTCTGATGTGCGAGTATAGCAAAATCCATCGAGCTTGTATTGTGACTTAAAGCTGGCTTCAATACAAATTTGCTTCAATCTCGCTAGTTGTCCCACCTTGACATTTTCGTCTTGTACATGCATGTGTTTCTCAAGTTGAATGTGGTATGCTTGTAATACTAGTCTGATTGAAATTGCATTGAATTGAAAAACAAAAAACTTAATTGAAAACAAGCTAATACAGTTATAATTATAAGGCAAAATTGTTCGGAATAATCCCTATTTGGGGCGATTTTCTCAGAATAATCCCTACTTGGGAAATAGCTGGGAATAATCCCTACTTGGGCACATGTGTCCGACAGTGGTCCTACATTGACGGTGTTAAAAAAAAATACAAACCGTTAACTTTTTTCGTACAATACCGTATAAATATACAATATACATACAAAATGAACAAATACCCATTTTTTTTATATAATTTTATATTGTAAAAAAAAGGGTCAAAAATAACCTTTTATATATTATTTTTGAATCTTATTTTCTAACTTTTTTCTAAGAAATCACCCTTTTTACTTTTTATTAGAATTTTTTGAA